>CAAKMY010066225.1:0-25998 GCA_901111285.1 Corrigiola litoralis
AATAGGGTCGGCGTGACCCAACAATATACTCCACTAGTTGATCAAAACTTAACAAAGGCTCAAAAGGTTCTCTCCAGTACTGATCCCCGCCTATTGAATAACATTTCCTAGTCAAAGGATCTAATAAGCTGATAAACTTCCTCACTTTAGTGCAAATTACAAGGGGACCAAGACCTCCTAAACTGTCAGAGAGCTTAGGAGGAACATAAATGAGGTCGTCTTGGCAGATTGGGCAGATAATTACAGATACGCCGAATTTAAACCTGGAGGTCTTGCTCGTTTTATCCTGAGGATCAAGTTTCCATTGAAACTTCTGCGGCTTAACTGGGACAACTCTAATCAAGTGGACATAGAATTTCGCAGCATTTTTTGTATTAGAAAAGAAGAAATTAACACCCTGATGCACCTGCTTAATCTTCACTGCATTCAAAGCTCTATTACCCTCGAGTAGAACTCGTTCCAAGTTAAGGAAAGTGCGCTTGTGAGAGACATGTTGCCTCACTTGCACGACAGCTTTCCAATGCTGCTTAGGCTCAGCTGGAATACAAGCTCGACATTGTTGATCGAGAACATTATATTCAACCAAATGGGATTCCTTAAGGTAAATATGATCATCAGACTTTTTTATAACTTGCAGCTGCAGCTTTATCCTCTGCGGTTCTGTAGAAAGAAATTCCGCTTGTACACCCTCAAATTCAGAGAGTTTTTTCAGCTTCTTCAGACAAAATGTCAACAGCTCCTTAGAGTCTGCTTCTAATCTCAACCAAGTCATAGGCGGCTGCAAGTAGCTCCCACAGTCAGGGCAGTGTATGATGTTCACACGGCTTGGTAGATCTCTTGTAACATCACTTACCAAGCTGAGACAATTCGCGCACATGTTCATGTTATTCGAAGGAGCTTGGGTGCCACATTTGCGGCACAATACTTGATCAATTGTCTGATTATTCGAGATCAATGGACCGCCCTCTTCCCCGTTTCCTTGTGGCTCCAAATCTTTTGTCTAGACACATGAAAGATAAAAAATCAGGTCATAGTATACTATCAAGCATACTGAAAAGCCATATACCATAAATGGGCTGAAGACAAATTCGGAATGCTTGCTCTGATCACACATTACCTTACAGTTCTGAAGTGAAACTTGACTGTGCTGTTATTGCGTTACATCTACTCCCGAAAAAGAAACCGAAACAAAAATCTAAACTAGTTTTTGTATAATTACTTATTATGCTTAGGCGACTACATTTTAACGCGTCATAAGTAAATGTGACAAATTATGAAGAAAGTTCATAGGCAACTTATCTTAATCATATCTACTATGCCCCTTGGTACTTATACATAGCATTCTTTATGTCAGCCAATTTCTTGGCTACTTGCTTCTTCTATCCTAACATCATCCAGTGTCCTTCGTCCATTGCATCCATTCCTTTCATCTGCCCCATTCCTTAATTTTCCTAACTTAAAAGAACAGACCCTTTTAGGACTCGAGACAATCTTGCATGTTTCATAATCGGTCCAAACTTGAAACATTCTTACACGCTTTATATTTGTTCGGACCCATAAAAGAGAACATGCTAACCTAGACTACAGTACTATCTATAACTTTGATCATTAGCTCGTCTATAACAACCTCATAATAAATAGTGTGTTCGACATGAATCGACAATGCAACAGTACATCGATCATTACACTCACCTATATGTTCATCAAACGTAGTAGCTCGATAAAAATAAAATAAAGATTGCGAGTACGAGGCCACAACTAAGAAACTTAAAAAAGGAAGTGTTATATTAACCTGTTTATCATGGTCAGCAGTAATACCTAAACTCTCGACCCGCTTACTAAGAAGATGAAGATTGCGCATACTTTCCCTTAACTCCATTAAATCCGTAACTCTTCTACTCCGAGAATCACTTGCATAATTATTTTGGGTCTTATATGATTCCTTACGATCATCTTTTCGTGTAGTGGCCATGATGGCTAGGCAACGGGGCCTCCTGTAACGTTTCGCACCCTAGTGAAGTTGTGAACGTTTTAGATAAGCGTGGGGTTTCCTACTATGATTCGGTTTGTGACACTTTGTCGAGTAGTTCATAATAATCTGTATATGTAGCTTACCTAAGAGAACACGTCAAAGAGTCTCCTGATTTACACGAGTGATACGATTTTTCTCACCAAAAAACAAGTGATACGATTTCGTCATATTATTGCTGCTGAAGACTAGGAGTCTAGGAGCGATATTGGATCCGTTAGAGTGGGCTGGCCCTATACGATGTAGACTCGAAATCCATGTGCATCATTGCATTTTTATGACTCTCTCTAAATCTTATAAAAAATAAAAACCTAATTATGTCTTCGCTCTTTTTACCCATTGAAGTCCCAAATACCTGAAAGTATATAGTCCCAACTAATAGACAAGAAGTGATACCCGATTTTGAACTCGATGATAGCTAACTCGAAGCTGGAATAGATCCTATTTAAATCAACCTCGATATAATATAAGTTGTCTAAGCTATTAGATCTTTACAAATACCCAATCCGTATCCGAACCCAATTAAGCGTATCCGTAACCAAACAACCCAATCCGTAATCAATCCGAATGAGCCAAAAACCCGTTTACAAAATCATGAGAACCCTAATAGCATCAACTCTTTTCCGTTTTCTTCCCTTTTTCGGTAACAAGGGCACCCTACACAAGTTTTAATGACATTGTGGCCATCACGACCTCCGTAATTTACCTCGACTGTCACCCGAACCCACAGGCCACATATACAACACCTAATTAGTCAACAGCCTAAAAACTTGCACACCAATGCCATGATAGCAATAAGGACACAAATCTCACCCTTCTTGTGTAAATGCAACATTTCTCACGTCAATGATAGTAGTCGAACACCCAATTGGGTTGGCTCAAGTGGTTAAGGTGGGAGGTGAGATTCCTCTTGGTCTCAGGTTCAAACCCTCCTAGTCATAAATGTAGGAGGAATATTTGTTTGGGACATATGCCCCCACTTGAGTCAAAGCTTGTCACATTGGTTTATCCAAAGAAAAGAACTAGCTCAAGTGGTTGGAGCTATCTTAGCTCAATCATAAGGTAGGGGGTTCAATTCTTACATGCGACTTAGTGCGCTCCTTTCAGACAAAAAAAAACACATTTGTTTATCCAAAGCGCATCAAAGATAGCGAACCCACATATAAAAAATAAATGATAGTAGTCGAACCCCAAACCTTCCTATTGGCCGAACATCACTCCAACCAGCAGACCGGACCCTTCCAATTCCATTTTCTTCCTTTAGTTGACCTTTCTGATTATTATTAATATTATAATATTTTTTATCACAAATAAACAAACACACTAATTAACTAACTAACGAACTTACGAACTTCCCACTCACACACCCTCCAAAAATAGACGTTCCCACGCATTTCTCTGTTCAAAGTCTCCACCTTGATCATCCTCCAAATTTCTCTCATCAATCCAAACAATCCAACCAAAAAAACCCAGAAATCCATTCATTCAAACAAACCAACAAAGATGATACAATTGTTATTCGGAGTAATATTCGCCGAAGCAGTAATAATAATGCTGCTGTTATTCAAAACACCATTGCGAAGGCTTGTGATTGCATGCCTTGACAAGATTAAGCGTGGACGTGGGCCCATAATTGTCAAGACTGTGGCTGCAACCATCTTTGTCGTGCTTTCTTCTTCCATTTACAGCGTTGCTAAGATGGCGAGGCGCGGAGATGTTGATGATGGTGCTCCTTCTGATCTTAATCCTACTGAGCAAGTCCTCTTTGCCAAGCACCTCATTGAGGCTTCTCATATGGGTATGCATTGTCTACTTTTTAGTCTCTTTGTTTGTTGGTTTTGGATTTTGTGTGTTTTGGTTGGAAGTTTGATAAAGGTTTGTGATTGATAATGTATATAGTTTTGTGTTTGATGGTGCTTTCTTTTGTTTGTTGTTTTGTCAATTTTATTGGGTTCGTTTTGAAATTTGTCATGTTGTGTTGAATATTTCATAATGTGTGTGCTTGATTATGTTTTTTCTCTGTTGCATTTAATGAGTTAGTTTTGGAATTTGTATCTTTTCTTCAGAAATTTGATTAATGTGCTTGATAATGTTAAGAATTTATGCTTGGCAATGTTTTTTTTTTCTTTGTTGTTTTGTTGATTTTGATGGGTTAGTTATGTAATTCTGTGTAATGTGTTTGGAAATTGATAAATGTTTGTGCTTGATAATGAGTAGAGTTTTATGCTTGATAATGCTTTTTTTCTTTGTTGTTTTGTTAGTTTTGATGGGTTAGTTTTGGAATTTGTATGTTGTATTTGGAATTTGATGGATTTTGTTGTTGATAGTATTATGTATATTGGTTTGTTATTTGGATGTGATAGTATAATCTGATCTTATTTACATATTTCATGATCTCTCCCATATATTCTGATCTCATATCCTCCAATAATTAGTTTGGGAATCTGTATGTTGTGCTTGAATATTTGATAAAGATAGTGCTTGATAATCTATCGAGTATTATGCTAGATAAATCTTCTTTTTCTATTGTTTTGTTAATCTTGATGGCCAGGTTTGAAATTTTAATGTTGTTCTTGGAAATTTAATGATGTTTTTTTAGTATGCTAGATCAGCTTAAAAGCTCGACATAGTTGAAGATTTTGATATTGATGTTTTCTTCTTATTTGGTATTAATGGGTGTGGTGAGGGGTATATCATTTATCATTTTGAAAATAGAGTGGAGGCTAAACATATTGCTGAAGTTCTGCTTTTCACATAGTGATTATCTTGATTGATTCAATGTTAAAATCAGGATGCAATTAGAAATGTTATGTAGGATCTCAGATTACAAATACGGGGAGTTTTGAGCACACTGCATATTATTCAGAATATGACATTGTGTCTGCACTCTGCAGTCTGAACTCTGATGTGTCTTACCTTTGACTTGATGTTCTCGCTTGTTCCAAACAACATCAATAAAGACTTGAAGTCTTTTTATATGTTCATCATATCGTTGCTATAAGTAATGTAATGAGCAGACTGGTGCCCTTTAGGCTTAAGTAATCAAATTGTGTCTACATAAGCCTTAGTGGATGAAAACTTTTGTTGCTCTTAGTTTTGCACATTTACTTCCATCTCTTGACATTGTTTTTGTGACTCAGTGAATTTGCTGACACTTGTGATGTGCATTCGGCAGGATTCATCCTGTTTCTTGCTCTCATGATTGATCGTCTGCATCACTACATCAGGGAACTTCGTTTGCGGAGAAGGACCATGGAATTTGTGAAGACTAATGATGTAAAAAGTGCTGGGCCTGAGGAGGTGAAAGCCAGAGAGCAGCAGTTAGGGACATTCAAGGAGATAATTAGGCATCTGGAGTCGGAACTTGATGGCAAGGTGAAGGATGTAAATTCGTCAGAAGCTATTGTTGATGCACTCAAGCAGCAAACTGAAAAACTGCTTCTTGAATATGACCGGTTGCTAGGAGAAAACCAAGAGTTCCGGAATCAATTGCAGACTCTGGATCAAAGAATTTCTCATACTGCTGACAAGAAGGAATCATAAGGAGCTCTTCTGGATTCTGTCAGAAGAACTCAGGCTATGAGAGGTTTTCACTTACACCATTATACTTGAGCAACATGAGAAAGTGCAAAAAGGAAACTTGAGACCAAAAAGAATGACTATAAAAGTGATCCTGGATTATGTGCTTGCTTCCTCTAGATTTCAGCTCGATATCAAAAAGCTTATCTTTTTTCTTTTGTTTAGAATGTATACTTCATCTGTTTGATTTTGGAATCGTATAGTTTTCTACTTCTGTTAGATCATTTGCTTTTCACTCTTTCTACCGAACAGAAATAGTAATCTTACAAATTCACTGATGATACAGTTCCGATGGGCATTCTTATAAGTTCTATCCTTCTACATTTATTTATATATCAACTTTTTAGGTTTGTGGTTTATGTCAATGACAAGTCACAGTTCATGGAGCTAATATACTTTGGAGGTAAACTATGCTTGATCTCATTCTCTAGGCAGTCAGGAGTCAGGGTTGTTAAATTCCTTTATGTTGATCTATTTGTGGATTTTCGGGCTCAACCCGAGTTTTACACTCACTTCTATGATTCACAATTACCGATGATCAGCTCACAGATGGGAATCATCTCACAGATGGGAGTGTAAAAATCATCAGAAGTAGTGTAAAACTTTCGTTCCATCAACCATTCTGATAACCTTTAGCACTAAATTCACATGCTCTGCCACCAAGAGCAATAGAGTACTAGTGTCCCATTTTTTAAGCTTCAGGTGTAAAGATTTGTATCTTTTTGCCATGATAATTAGAAGACATGTAAGTTGTATCGTGATCATCCCATGAACGAATCTGATTCTAGGCAGCCAAGTCCTTTAAAAATACTTCTAACAGTGGTTTCTTTCTGAAGTTATCTGAAGAATGACATCAATTAGATTGCTCAGTGGGCCAAAATTCTTGTGTGTCCATAGTATGTTTCTTTGATTTTTCCATGCCAGAACCAATTCTAATCCAAAGTACCTTGGTGTGTTGGTGTAACACACCCATAAATATGAAATGACTCATGGGTAGGATATTAGACAAATACTTCCAAATAAGCTCCTTGAATAGCTGTCTGAAGCTTGGATCTAGAAGACTAGAACTGTAGCTTGGTTACCACTGCCGATGAGGACCGCTGCAAAACACAGTCTGCTAATATTATTATTCCAAAGTTGTGTCTAAAGCTGATTTTATTATCCAAACAACAAGCATCAAAATTCCTTTACATATCTACCTTAAAAGGGAAGAACAGAAGGCAAAACAAAAACTTCTGAGCTCAAAAACTCAATTGTCAAAATTTCGAGATTGATTTTGTGATACTGTAACTGTACAATACATTGCAGAATTTTGAATATCTGTTTCCTCTAATGATACTAAGCAAGACATTACAAAGGCACTAACAGTGGCTAGCTACAGCCCTGCCTTAGCTGAGGGCTAATTTAGCTTGGTCAAGCCAATGGATCTTTGGCAAAGCTTAGAATAGGATCATTCTCACGGAGCAACTTAGCGGCATTAAGTACCGTAAACAGCATGAGTCCGATGAACACCATGAGAGAGAGCCCTGATATTATGATCATTAAGACGGCTGCTACATGGCTTTTCACTTCCTGTGCATACTCCGCAGATGCCAGAGCTAGCATGGTTAGTGGGAATGAGTAAGCCCACCATGCGATGTTGAACTTTCTCATGGATTTCTTGAAGAGAGTTGGCCGGCACACCTAAATCACAAGCAAATCCACTGAAGTCAGTACAACAAATCGCCATTCCCCTCCCCCCTCCTTACCCCAAAATTATCTGATACTGTTGTTTTAGCTATGTTACTCGCGCTGTCAGATTAGGCCAGATACAAAGGGCTCCCTGTAACTGCTGGTTTCAATAGACCGTTGTTCATGAGCCTAAACAACAACGCTTTGCAATTAACCAGAAACCTGCTATCCCTCTAAAATTCGCAATGCCTGACTCAGATGATTTTGCTTTCAAGGCAATGTTAATCGATCATGCTCTAGCTGTACATGGCTTCCCTCAAACATAAGCAAAAAGAATTATGTACGCTTTTGATTAACGCATACTTGCTACATCTACATGTGTTTGCTTACTTAATCTTGGTCAGTTGTTCGGTTCAAGTCGTTCCATACGTCATTGTTAAGTTAATACAACGTCGTGTTATTAACGTAGTGCTAAGTTCTTTGTATTTAAGTACTGAACCACATACATACTACGTAATGCTATGCTATATTTATATCTTCCATAGTTTCTGGACAGGTTTTTCAAAGTATTCGTAGACTTTGCGCCCCAGTTTAAAATTGTTATTGCAGCAAGTTGCATAAGATGTCATATTCAAGGTACTTGTCTTCCTGTGTGTTTTATCTTGGGTAATCTTGACTCATATTTCCTACATGGTTTCATCTAATTTTATATGTGCTCCTGGTTTTGATCCTACCTAAAATTTTGTTTCTCAACCTATGAATCCAGGTAATCCAAATATATAGGACCTGTCTTTGGACCACACCATATCATCCCTCTCTTATGCCTACCTCTCCTGTCAAGAATAAGGTTGTCAAAAGATGAGATGTGGACTGTAGTGCAGAGCCTTCTACATGTACACTCTTACCAGTGATGCAAAGAGAAATAGTGACATGAAGAAGAGCATCTTTGATCCTGTGTCATAAGAGCCAGATATAGAGCTCCAAGCCAAGCTAGCCATGCTCGGGACAGCGAAGAACAAGAAGAAAACAGGACGGAGCATGGCAGGAAGGCGATCTCCTCCGGATAATCTTTGATAAAGGGTGACAAACAGCACCAAATAATGAACCATCCCCAAGGAAAACATACAAACAGCACTTTCCTTCCACCCCATTTTTGCTGCAGCCGTTGCGCCTACCAAATTCCCTAGGACTGATATCTGGCTTGTCGGGTTTGCAACCATCGAAAGGAACCTCTTCTCCGTGGTGAACCATTGGCCGTAGATTTTGACATCAAGCACTATGATTGGAATAGAAAATGCCCACCAGAGGATTAGATAGTGGAGGGTATTTGGAGCAATGAAGATAGGAGCAGATTGAAGGAGGAGGAGCCAAGAGGTCCAAGGTGCAAAGAGGTAATTCACACCTACATGGTGCAAGAACTCAGCTTTAACCAAATGGAAGTGGAAGAAGCAGCGGAGTATGTAGAAGAAGGAGAGCGATATTAGCACGGATAGCGAAAGGCACCATAGGAGGTGGAAAGCTGTTAATGGAAGAAAGTGGAAGACATTTAGAAGAGGTGACGGTTCATCAATGGTATTCCTGTGATCAGATGTTTGGCGGAGGAGTTTCCATAGGAGGGCTTGGCTTCCTAGAGAGAGGCTTATTCTAAAGTACCCTGCATGGAGTCTGGCTAGAATGGACGACAGGGATTTCTTCGAGCAGTTGAATGAACGGTTGTGTTTCGGTCTAGCAGTGGTAGTAGCTGCGGTGACAGGACAATCAATGACTAGCTGAATTGTGGGTGGTTCCGATTCTGTACTAGGCATTGTGGTTGGTGTGGTTGGTTTCCGTTATATGCTAGACTACAAGGAAGCTTATATAAGCTACAAAAGCTTAGATTGTGACAAAGAAGATCTGGCCAGATTGTGACTTTGTGGAACATAGGAAAGGTTGTTGTCTTTTAATATGTCTGCATGACATTTTACGTAATCTAACAAGCAGGTTTAAAGTATGGAGGAAGTAATTGGAAGTATTTGACAATGCATATTGAGCTGGATGCTGTAGTTTGAAACATTCAGCTAGTTGCGTTGCAGAGGAAGGTTTGATATAAGCGCAAACTGTAATTGTGTTTCAGGTCAAATGCCTATAAGGACATAAGACATAAATTAAGCAGGACATGTTGAAAATGCCACACCTAGAGTTCTGTCATGTATATGTCAAGCTTTGAATAATTATGCAGATGAAAATATGTGTATATCTCAAAACAAAATAATCAAATTGAGGTTTTCTGCTTCCTACAAGAGTATATACAACATTAAGTCAACTAATTACATCGATTGTACTTTTAAACATAGGCAATACGTACGTATAGTAGATGTTAACAATAAGCGAAAGATCGTGCCTCAGCTCTAGAGACAGGCTCACACCACAAATTGTACTTCAAAAGATGTCATCAAGAATCACCCTATAATAATCACTTGGTTAAGTTTCTTCTTTTCACTTTCTACATGATCGATGTGGTCAGTGGTGAATCTAAGAGCTGAATATTAAGATAGCAATATTAAAGTTTTCTTCTACTATTAAAGAAAAAAAAAACATTTTTGCCAACTTTGTTTTCGACCATTTTAGCCGGTGTAATCCAAGCCTAGCCCAGGATCCGCCACTGGATGTGGTAGGAGTAACAGTTGTAGCATGACCGTAAGAGTATGTTTCAAGATCAGTTGATATGAGGCATGAGCTAGAGTAGTGAAGTCTAGTTGACATTTTTAAGCACCATGATGAAAATTACCATAAGATGTTGGCAACGGACTCACTTCGATTATCATTTCTATATGTAACTGCTAATTAGTTTAATTTGTCTCGCGCCATAGAACGTTACTCACGTTCAGGCTCCTCCCAGAGTCAAGTATACATGTATCAATTCTACTATTCTATGCCTAAGTACGTATGTAATTTACTAGGTTATGATAAAGCCGTTAAGAACACAAGCTACTTTGTCTAAGCATTGTTGTGATATACTTAACAGAGTACCAACAGCAGGACAGCAAGTAGCTGCTATAAGGATGACTGCAAGTTGCAGGCATAGGAATGACTGCAGAGCTGAAAGACAGGTAAAGAGTGGCAAAGCAATGGTGCAAAATAATGAAGCATAATGACCAATGTTGGAAACTCCCAAACTAAAGAACTTTGCAGTGTTTCAATTCCCAAAAAGTAAAATGTATGGTTATTCCCTAGGATTTTAACTTGCATACTCCGTACTAGAGTAGTTCTCTTCATGTTTGTCCTTTTGAAACCAGGTTATATGCTTATTCTTTTCAGTCTCCCCTCCCCCCGCTCAGGAATATATTTGGTATGAACTAAATGTGTACAAAAATGCGACAAGCTACTACCTAGTAAGGAATAAGGATCACCACCTTATGGAAGTAGAAATATAGGAGATCCCCATTTTCTAAATTTTAATGTACGCAAATATAGGAGATCGTCCATTGTTGTTATCAAATTTTGACCTCTTTATAAGAATAAAGTTGTTTGTCAGTGGACTAGTGGAGGGTATACTTGTTCTTCTGAAAGGTGCATTATAAGGACAATGTTGCTCATTTGTTCTTCTTTCTTTCATTCTTTTCCTTTCTAATGTGATTGCTTATTTTTGGTGTGAAAAGAGCGTACAAAGTTGCATATTAGAAATTTAGAATCAAACCCAATATTTCGTGGTTGCAAAGCGGAAGGGCAGCAATGTGGCAGCCCCTGATTCTTTGTGTGATGGTGCTACTGGTAGCTGCCCATAACCATAAGATGCTAATAATTTTAAATAGATTGACAAAGAATAGCTTGAAACAGATTCTCCACAAATTTAACCATCTAAGATTTACATATTGATACACATGCATACATTTACACGCGCATTTACAAGTGAAACATCTCATGTTCTCAAAACAACAACTCTTGCTACTATGCTTACTATAAATATTGTCATTATGGGAATTCAACAATTGTTCGAAACCAAAAAATGGAAAATTCAGCTCAATTCTTGGGAAATACCCTACTGTTGTAAAAACTTCGGAGCTTGACATATTAGGCTCACTAGTTTGGGCCAATGTAGTTTTGGACTCCACGGTTTGGACCAATGCATCACGGCCACTTGAATCCATCTCTTTTTCATCAATATTATTGCTTCTTACAGAGATCCAATCATCATCCTCCCAAGCCCAATTAGGAAGTTCTTCCAATGATGAATCTCCAAACAATTCCCTTATTCTCTCACTTGGACACTTCAAGGACATTTCTTCTGCCACATTCTTTTGGGCTAAGTCTAATTCCTGAATAGTCTCCCAGATACCTTGGTCCAATATGCTTGTAGGCGTATCAGAATAAGGCCCATAGACCAGCCCATCATCTTTGACAAAAGGATGCTTAAGAAGCTCAGCAACTGACCACCTCTTTCTTGGGTCTCTCTTCAAGCATTTATCCAAGAAATCCTTGGCCTGGTCCGATAAGAAGCCCGGAATTTCAGGCAATGCACCCGAAAACCCAATCCAGTAGAGGGCCGAAATTGGGTCTTGGGAGATCTTAGACCATGGTGGCAGCCCAGTAGCCATCTCAAGAACAGTGCAGCCCAAAGCCCAAATGTCTGCTGGGTAGCCTTGATGTTCGCCACGTGCCACCTCAGGTGCCATGTACATGGGGGTCCCCACTATCTCCGTAGCGGACGAATGAAAACATGCCATGTCATCAACCCTCTTGGAGCACCCAAAGTCCCCAATTTTAAGCCCTTGAGTTGTGACCAAAATGTTAGCACCCTTAATATCACAATGTACTATACCTTTAGAATGTAGGTACTCTAGACCTTGCAAGATATCTCTTGTGTTTCGCCTAACTTGGGGATCGCTTAGGCCACTGCCTTTTCTTCTAATTGTATCAATAAGTGTGCCTTCCGAAGCATACTCCATGAAGATATTGTAAACGAACTTACCATCCTCTAGAGTGATGTCCTGCCCCTTATACTCGACAATGCGCGAGTTCTTTAGGCTTGAATGTATATCTTGCTCTCTTTGAAGGGCATTTGAACTTGCGAATGGAGCGGACTTGACAGCAAACATGTCCCCTGTATGATCAGCCCTGCCTAGGGAGACACTGGCCGAGGAGCCGCGGCCAATAAGCTGGCCTCTAGTCCAATTCATTGCAAGATCGACTTTTGTAGGAAAAATTCTGAGCTAGAGACTAGAGAGAAAAGGTTACTTTGAAAAATGATGGTTTTTCTTGTTTGGTGTTAGTTAAGGTTAGTTAGACATTTAACAAAGTACCATATATATAGTACGTCTGTTTGCTTGAGAAAGGAAAAGGAAAAGGAAAATCTATATTGAGTAGTAGTGTATTCCTTGTCCAATGGGCGGCGTTCTTGTATACTTTACTCCAAAATTTGACGGCTCCTTTTAACTTTGGAGGGATCTTCACATGGCAAAAGCAAAGAATATATATAGAACACTGAGGAGGTAATGAATGAAATGGGCAGATTCATACTGTGTCGGAGATTTCTTTATTCTCTTTTGTACAGAAATTCAATAGTTATTTATAGCAGTTGATTAAAAACTTTATTTTGATTTAAGCTTCAGTATATTAGAGTACAATGATCACAAGAAGCTACCATTGTAGACGCGTCCTTAATAAAATTGAAAAGGTTCAATAAGTCTTCACATCATAAATTTATAATTAGAGAGATGCTAGACCATAAACTAAGAAGTACGCACACAGGACCAAAGCATCATTTCGCGTTCATACTCCATATGTTGTTCTTGTATCATGTCTTATGGAATATTACTAGGAAACCCTCATTTTCCTAGTTTGCTCGGAATTGGTATCTAGCTAATATCCAACACGGTGCATCTCCGAGTATCGAGTGCGGCTTTAACCAATATATTTTGCGTGTTTTCGAATTGAAATGAAGTGTTCATCGTACGTATATGTTTGTGCATGAAGTGCCCAACACAAATACTTGAGGGAAAATGAATAATTCTAGGCTCATAACTTTTTTCCGTTTACATCCATCGATGTATTCTCATGTATGCTACTTGTCAAACATCACAAGATGTTTCTATTATAACCGGCAATGTAATCTTTGTGAGTACTTTTAACCTACAATGAGTATCATAACATTCAGTGGCGGATTCAATGAGTAGCCTGAGATATACCGATTATCCTACTTTTCCTGAAACATGTTTATAAATGGTAGAAAACGATAGAAAAAGGGTAGAAAACAGTTTTTTTTAGATTCGCCTCTGATAGCATGTTATATCTTACGACAGACTACGTACACTATTATCTCCAAGGATTGTTATATGAGCTTTTGGCTGCTGGCAAGGACCGTTGGTGGTTGCTTAGCAATGAATGATACTCCTCACTTGGGCATTCACATGGTGGCACGTGAGCACGTGTTAAGAGTGCTGTGGCCAGGTGACCTGAACCACTGGAGCAGTCTGATCTGTGATTGCCCATATATCAGCTTATCATATGGTATTGGTATATCCCTGACAAGTGTAAACCTTTGATTTAGGAAGGTAACCTGATTTAGAGTAAATAATTAGTAAGACCATAGACATAAGAATAAACAAGAGTTTGATTTTGCAAAAGTCCAAGGGATAATGTAAAGTAAACGTTCCTAGTACTCCAATGATTAGACTTTCTTTTCCTCAAATTTAAGCATGCTATGCATTGAGACTCCTATGGGGGATTTATCATGACTATACTACACTAGTACTATATAGTACTACAACAAATGAGTCTCCTTTCATTGGATACTGCATATATTATAGTAATACCTGTCCTGGAGAAAAGATAACCATTAAAATGCAAAATATTTGGTCAATAATTAGCCACTAACTCACTGTTAAATACTTGGAATTGGAACTAAAAAATGATTGCTGACGATCAGCTTATTAGTCTTCTCACAGCCGCAAAAGGAATCTTTTATTCATAATCATGATCAAGACCCATCAAGGCTATACCTTAAGAAAATTCATATATCAACAATGTAGGTATATGAAATTATACATCCTGCTTCACTTTTTGTTATATCTTATGGGTTTATAGTACCATCTTAATCCTATATGTCCAAATTTTACGGAGTATTGCGAAAGCGCACTAAGTCGTTGATGATAACTGAACCCCAAATTAGGATAAAAAAACTCTAATCTCTTGAGCTAACCTTGTTCTCTTTTTTGTTATGAAGATATTCGACCACATACTATTTTATTTCTAAAAGAAGATTTTTTAACACAAAGTAGAGGTTGACTACTACATTTCTTAAAAATGAAGAACATTGCGTGAACATCTGAAGGGTATAAAACATGAATAGCCAAGAAAGTGAGAAGAGGAGAGTAGGAGATCAGGAGAATACACTACAGGGTGTGTGAATCTGAAGCAAAGCTGTGATTGTGCAGTGTGATTTTCAGCTGTAAAGCCCAAGACTAGCTAAAGTTACTCTTCAATCTTACGGCCAACTGTTGACACATAAAGCATACTGCTTAACAACCCATTTTTTCTGTTTTTACCTTTAAGAAGTGATGAGGTGCTTTGCGGCTAAAGATTAACCAATGAAATCTGATGCTCCTCTAAGAAGCATACTAAATCAAACGCTAGTTGCTTCCTTGCCAGGGTATCCAAATCTAGGAAACAAAGCATTGCTTTGTAAAGCGCATAACTTATTATCATCACCATAGACATATTGCGCACCAAAGTCTAGTTGATGGGAATAATCAGGGGATCATCAATCATCTTCCTGTTGATATAGAGATTCTGTAAAGTTGGCCAATTACATGCTAGATTGCCTTTCTCCTTAGGCAGTGAAATATTTATGGAGCCAACTCCTTTAAAAAAAAAAAGTACCACCTTACACAGGTATAGTGTGATCTAGACATCTAGTGCGCCAGTAGCAAATAGCAGAACTCGAAATTTACGCCAAGTATCTGGAGGATGAGCTAGCTAAAATGGATTCAGTTGTTTCCTGGTCTTCTCAGTTAGTTGTATTTACACTCTCCTCTCATTTTGGTCGTTTTGAGCTCTTCGGATTCTGGCATTCTTTTGCCTTCCAATACACTGCTTAAAATGTGGGTCAAATTTTTCCCTTCGCTTTCACGCTATCAAGTCTTTACATAGAGTGTTCGCTGATGGGGGCTGCTTGTATTGAATAATGCATGCAGCATGTACAGCCACATCGAAGTGCTAACACCAAGCCAGTAAGTTCTCCCACCTAATGAGAACCTTTCATCACCTCACTTTGGGTCCAATGCTGTACGACTAATACCGAATAATCGCTAAGCGATCCAAGTGCATTACATAGCAAACAACAGCAACAACTGCCGTAGCATTTAAAGGCTGTACAAAACCACACTGAACTCCTGCTCTTCATAATAGGCATCAAATTAACAGAGGACAAGTGGACAAACAACAATAGCATATACTAGGTAGAAAAACCATTTGTATTGATTTAGTAGTAGTAGCTACACAAGCTTGAAAATATATACACAGTGCCACTGTCACTCAACTGAACTAAAGAAGTTTGTGTTCTGAAAATATACGAGACACCACATATTTAGCCCCCACGTTCACGAAGGAAGTGAAGAGCTATAACTTTCGGACGCATTGAACAGAACCAGAAATGCAAAGGCGAAACTAAGCTGCTTCTGCAAATCCGACCCTGAGATTCCCAGAGTCAAACACAGTGTGATACCGACCCATAAAGACATCTCCCAGAATCCTGCATATTTTCAAGGTTACAAACGATCAGTATCAAAACCTATTTCCCTTGTAAAAGCAAAATATAGACACTGAAAGTACTAAAGGATGAAAGAAATACCAGAGAGGTCCACGAGGAGGGGGCACATCCAAAGCAGTAAATCCACTAATGCACTGTGCTGCAGCGCCCTCACCGACCTTCAGTACGTACTGAGAGTGCAAGCAAACAAATAATTAAATGTTAGACAAAAGAAGCATAAGTTTATCAATCATGTTAAAAGTGACAGAATGCGTGACAAACATCGCCATGTTATTGACAGTATGTTCAGGGTTAGATGAGGATACCCCTCACCCTACCATCACTTAATGTAAAACACACAAGTACACAAACTAAGCATGCTTTTAGTTACTGTGAAACTTTGAAAGCATCCTGTGGCCTGATTTTGCTTTCAGGTCAATGCTAATGAGATATTAGGCAGCTACTAAACATACAACCTAATTGCTCAGAAGAAAGCAGTGCAATTTAGAAACATAAAGTAAGCCAACAAGAAATCTTCATACAAGCAACCACAAGAAAGTCATATTAACAATAACAGAAGACAGAAATACAGAATATTTGGTACCTCCTCAGGGCTGAGTTCAAAGTCTTTGCCACCAATACTAAATGAAACTGGAGGCATCTTAGACAGATGGGCACAATCAACAGATGATTGTCCCATTGGGTTCGGAATCCTATCACAGAGCTGCAAGATTTCACAGATCAATGTAAGCATAGATAAAACTCAATCAAGATTTTATCTAGGTATGAAGGTGACTATTGGGACCACCCACCTCATCAACATAACTTATTACACGATCCTGAGTCACATTTTGCTGGAGTTGATTCTGCATCCAGACAACAGTCATCTCACAAGCTGCGCACATACTATCATGTAGTCCACCAGATGAATTCTCAGAGCTCTCCTTATCAACCACAGTCTCGATCCCCATGCTGAAAGGAAAAATAAAAAAATAAACAGGCAACTCATGAACGCTTAATGAATTAAAATGGAAGAACAATCCTCCAAACATATTTACAAAGAAATCAGACAAAGCAAAATGTCCACAATTTCAAACCTACCTAACACCATGTGCGCCATCAAAGGTGCAGAGACCAATTCGCGAACAAACCTTCTTGGGAGATTCCTATTGAAAGCCATAAAACAAAGTGAGTCTAGAAACAATTGCACAAATATTTTTTTTTTTTGGTCTGTAATGAGCGCACAAAGTCGCAGATAAGAATCGAACCCCCGGCCTTATAATTGGGGTAAGATAGCTCCAACCACTTGAGCTAGTTCTTTTCTTAACAATTGCACAAATATGAGAATGGGGAACTTGGGAGTCTTGGAGAGACAACAGAACAGCAAAGCAAGCTAATTTTCTAATACACATAGGAGATATCAGCTGTTTAACGAGACATATTGAACCATAGATTCAGAATCAATATCAGTGGAACAAATCATTATTCCAGAGATATCATAAATTCAATTCAAGTGCTACCACTACATCATTAACAGAAACCTTATGAAAGTAATTTACGATCGCATAAATGTGAAGCAGTCATTATCCTTATATTTTGAGTTGTACTCGTACTGCCCAAGCCCAACTTTCAATATCAACTCTAAGATAATTCAGAATACTCGTTGTCTGTCACTTTTATCTCTTCACGTACTTCAGAAAAAACAGTTATTAACTTGCGCAGTTGAGCACACGCATAATTACCAACCTCCATGAGACACAATCAAATCACCAGCATAAATGCAGTAGAAAACTAAAAGCTTAACTTGCCTCTGAAACCAGAAGATTTATAATTGTTTGCCCATACTGCTTAACTACAGCCTTGCACTCCTTACTGGCAACACCTGAAGCTCCAATTGCTTGGTTGATTTGGGCAATAACTGTCTGCACATGGTTCAATAGCACTGTTAGCTACACATGCACTTCAGCAAATATGTTCTTATCAGCACGACAAACTCCTCACATGTTATATTAATCTAACAAACAGAACTTTAGGGCAATAAATCCTTCTTCAAAAATCATTAGAAGGATGCAATTGCTACACGCAAACAGCTTCAACAAAGAAAAATCAGAAAGAGAGACAAACATTGATAGCCTGCCTTGCTCCAACCTTAACCACAAAAGATATTTAAAACAAAGCAGACAGAACATTCAAAGCAAGCCCCAAATGCTCAATGCTCACTAAAGACTACCTATGCAATAAAACTTCAAACTAGAGGTGAATCCTGTCACTCAAAAGGATTGGTAAATACAAAATGTGATAACAACAAGCACCAAAGAAAACACCCATTTTGTGAGGGAAGATAGCAGCGACGACAAAAATTAAGATTAATGCTAACCGTAGGCCCAGCCAACAAAGAAGTGCCAGAATCTGCAATAGCTGAACATCCGCCAGAGCAATACCCTGTAAAAATAACAGAGGAAACAGTAAACTACTGAAGTGCCCCGCAAATTTCAGTATATATTTTATACTTTCTTCCTAACCACGAAATCTGCCTATTAGGCTATTAGTACAGCATTTAAAGAAAAAGTGAAGATACCTGTTGTCTTTCCATCGATAAGAACATCACTCATGTCAAACTGCCAACAAACAAATCATTTCGGTTAAACCCCTACAATAACTCATCAGCCAAACAGGCAAGTTTTATGTTGAATGAATACCTGCCAATAACCCTTTCTTGTCACAGGAACATATGTGTGCTTGCCTTTAGAGTGCTTTGGGTCAACCCCACCAAACACAAGTTCACCTCCTTGTTCATCTTCTGCATTACGGTTAAGCCAAAATGAAAACACAGGCTCTTTGACAAGACCTTGCTTGACCATATTGTCCCTGAAAGACAAGAATGTTATTTTTAGATGTTTTCTTACTCACACCAAGTTGTCGCAATCAAAATCGAGGACTACCCCTCCCCTCACCTTGCCCAACAAAAAGACAACTTGATTGTTTTGTGATAGCTAAGTCTAAAAAAAAGTTACACAACCTGAGACTAGCTCCAATATAATCAATGTATAATAAAATGGAGGATATATAAAGAAAAAAGTCCGAGTGAAAAGAAATTTCAAGACAAAGGAGTCTGTTTCAAGGGGAAAATAGCAACCCATACCATACTGGCAAAGCACCCCCAACTGCTATCTCTTGAAAACCTAACCCAAGTATGCCGTCAAACTTGGCAACCATGAACGTGATACCAGGTTCTCTAGTTGCCTCGATGAATGGCTGCAATATGGAAATTCAGTCAGTTGCTTCATCGAATTTACTAACTACTCAATTATCTGAAGGAAAGGTCAATGTCACTTGCCTGATTTTTCACAACAAGGTCACCAACCTCCACATGATCTTCACTGAAGAAACCAGATATAGCTCCAGTACCATAATGAATTGCAGCAGCTGTCCCTGCAAAGTAAACAAGTACAGCATGCAAAGTATCAGACAGCAGTATGCATTTGCGCACCACTTAGTTTTTTCCTTTTCGGCTCTCTCTTTAACATATTGAAACAAGCATAAATCCAATTCACCCACCACAACAATAGACCACGCACAGGCAACAAACTCCAATACAGTTCAATGGTCCACATTCACAATACAATCTGATAGTCAATGTCGCTTTCATCAAATCAGCTTTAACCTCAAAGTTTTATACATCCAAAATACCATTTAGAGATATAATCATTTTGGGAAAATGGAGAATCATGATGTTATAATGGAGACTAACTACCTTCACCTACTTGATTCATTTCCAGGGGAAATATCGCCGAGAAGCCAAAAGAATCCTAATATTTAGCTTCTTGTCCCACCATAGAGCACTAACACACACAACTTGAGCATACACAAATTTATCTGATCAAATGGCACATCAGACATCTAACGTGTATATCTTGTAATGGAACATGCAAAAAGTTCCTGGGAGTCAGGGAGAGGGCCAAAAGCAAATCATCAAACATCATAGCACAATGTCAACAAAGCTCTGTGTTTCCATGCCTGTCAAAGTGCATGTCGAATCACAGCCATAGCATGCGCAAATAAATCATGCAAATGTCATCTATGAAAACGGTTAAATTTGACCTGGCATAAAATTTCTTGTGACACATTACTCATATGTCTCAAATCAAGTGATCAAAGGAGCTCGAGAAAAAAAAAAAAAAGAAAGTAGTAAACGTTACCATTTTTCTTGTAACTACTGGATGATCCAGCCTTGTATTTGGCATGGAAAAAACAAGAGACCTGAATGCAAATATTGTGAACACAAGACTCAGAATGGTAACATGTAATAACACGAAAGTTTAATCGAAAAATCAGGGCAAGGTTGAACCCACCGAGAAGATGCACTTAGATGAAGGTACCCACAAGTTCGAACTACCAGTGTCAAAAATAACAGTGAACTTCTGAGGGGGAGTACCAACACCAATCTCCCCAAAGTACTGAGCATCCATGTAGTTCTTCAGGGCAACAACATCAGCACCCCCAAGATCCTCAGAGTTGCCATTGAGATAATTCTCAATAGAAGATTTCAGCACCTCCCTCTCTTTGGACCCAAGCTGCGCAGCAACTCGGCTATTTTGATCAAATTTCTGCTTTTTCAATCCAACTCTAAGTAGTCCATCATTGGATGTTGAGAGTACAAGAGGCAACAAGAGAAGCGAAAGAAACAGCGGGATCACCAGCGCCTTAACTTTAACCATCTTCACCTGGCAAACCACACTACATGAGTTACGATAACTACACATTTCAGATACAAAGCAGAAAACTATCCATACAGATGAAGTGAGCAGAGGGGTGCTAAACTAAGAAACTGATAAAACAGGAGGTCAAAACACACGTCCGAGTATTGAACAATTACAACAATTGAAGATTAGTAGTAAGTAAAAGCAAAACTCCCAGCTACAGCACACAATATCTTTCAGGTTACAATCCAACCTAACCAAAACACAAACATTTCTACACTTCTACAACAACCACTACCATAAATCAATCCCACTAAAGGTAGTGTCCGGGGAGGTCCAGATGTACACAGCCTCCCCCCTAACTGGAGTGGCTCTTTTCTACACTTAAAAACAACAACCACAACCCAAAATTGCAACTAAGGTCCTTAAGGTGTATGCAGCCTTACCCCCTAACTAGAGAGACTCTTTTCTTCAATGTTGTAGGCAACTCTAGGAGGTTCAAAATGTACACAATTTGATCAACTTATAAAAAACTTCCTCTTTATTCTCAAGACAATACTCCCAAAAACAAAAAAGGTTTCTTCTTTCTTTTCGAAATTGAACAAATATAGCAAATTAAATACAAACAATACTTCTAAATTTGTCTCTTCAACACGAACCACACCAACACACACACATGGAGATAATGACTAACAAATATGTCATCATCACATGCACCATGAAAATAGCCTCAAAAACCTCAAACTTATCACAACCAACTTCACCTAAACACACAACAGAAAACCAACCCACTAAAACTTTCATGCAACCAAGCCAACTAAAAGGATAAAAACCAGAACTTTACATGAAAATAGAACCATGAACACATTAAACATAACCAAATTTAAAACCCAACAAAAATATTTGATCACAACATATTAAAATACCACATTAATCCCACTAATGCATAGCATGCCATAATCTACATAATCAAACAATAAAGAGTGAGTCTTTACCACTTAACTACTGCAAACAAAACATAAAACTTACACCATATACAAATATAGCAACTACATAATAGAAAACATAGCAAATACTTGATCATAACATATCAAAAGTACAAATTAATCTCGCAAATACATACCATGCATAACCTACATTAATCAAACAACAAAAAGAAACAATAAAGATTGAGTCTTTTATCTTTACCACTTAACTAGTGCACACAAAATATAATAATTATACAACATATAAATGAAGTATATAGTAATTATAAAAGTAACACATAAATATAAATGCTTACCAAATATAGAAATTTTTAAGGAAAATGCTAAAATTTATAGTCTAAGTTGTTTAATAAAATGTTATATTTTGTGGGTCAATATTTATAGACTTGTTGGTAGAGTGTACTACTATACAACATAAAAATGGAGTATAATAATAATTATTATAATTAATAAAAGTAACACATTAAAATAAATGCTTACCAAATATAGAAAAAATTTAAAGAAAATGCTAAAATTTATACTTTAAGTTGTTTAATAAAATGTTTAATTTTGTGGGTCAATATTTATAGGCTTGTTGGTAGAGTGTACTACAGTATACAGCCAGGAGAATTCTGCTTTTTTCCCCTACAAAAAGGAAAAAAGGAAAAGAAAAGAAAATGGGTTTTATTAGATCTCAGCCGTTGATGAGATGGTTTTATAACCGTATTGATGAGATGGACGGTGTTGATTGTGTTGGATGTTGAGTGGGTCCCACTTGAGTGGTGGATTTCGTGGGAGATTATAGTGACAAGGCAGCTATAAAAATTTGACGAAAATTGGAGGTTACGTGGCGTTTAAGGGGTGTATTTTTGTTGCTTTCGTCAACTTTTTTGGGGGTTTGTTTGATGGGTGGGTCGTTTTCCTTGTGATTCCCTCTTACTTAAGTCAAGCAAGAGTCAATAGGTATTCCTTATCCTTATACACTTCATCATCATACTAATTTTTGGGATTAGAGTCAATAGGTGCCTACATGCATTTCATCATCATGCTAATAATTGGGTTTTGAGTTCGAAATGATTTTATATAGGTTGAACTTCTAATCATTTTATTTCTGAACTCATCATTTATATTGTTGTATGTGAAGGTTATACATGCAATTCAGATTATATGTACATATAAAAATCGTGTTTGACATTGTGTAGTTATGTTATTGTCTAATTGGACAAATAACGTTTTAGATTGTTTCAACAGTTTCTTTGATGTGAGGTTAAAAACTGAAGTAGTAACGATAATATATTTTGAGTATCAGGTGAATACCAAATCATGACGATTGAAGTCTTAAGAATCATAAAGGGCGGCAAAGCTCTCCCTAATGAGTTTTGACATTGTTCTATTCCCATGGCTTGAACCCGATACATCTAGTTAAAGTGGTAGAGTCTCCAATTAAGTCAACCAAGTGCTCATGGATATAATTGAAGCATTATTATGAGAATCCAAATGGGACATTACCAAAATCACGTACACTCAAAAGTCATTATTATTCCTCTAGTTTTTAATGGCATGTCAAACAAATCGTATGTGTCTTAAAAAGGATAATTGGAAAAATTTGTGAAGTCATTTCCATGGATGGATTATTAATATTCATGTTGTTGTTGTTGTTGTTTTGCATTAATAGTTGTGATTTCAACTTCGTTAGTATACTATACTTAACTTTGTCATAAAATTTAGTTTGAATTTCATTAGTACATCTAAATTGTTCTACTAATTGCTTTGATGTATAGAGTAGGTGGGTTCTTATCTTGTAGAGGGACTTGAACTAGGCCTATTATTCGCTAACTAACTTCAACTTGTGGTTGGTGAAGGGCAAGCAGAAACGACGCTGGAAAATACCACTCATGCACTTAGAATACGGTTGGGATGTGATATATCATGATGTTGTATATGTCAAGAAGTAATCTATGGAGTGCAAGGAACAATCATGCAAGGTGTTGTTTGTACGCTTTGTAGCAAAAGAAGAGGAGTGGAATGAGGTGATGAGATCAAAGGGCACCTTTTGTTTCCTTCTTTGAAGGCTGAAGCTCAGCTTATACACATTGCTACTGGCCCACATATCACCGTACTAGTGGACTTGCATTGGCCCGTATTGTTCTACAAAATGGCCCAGATCTGAATGATTCCTGAGCTAGCTGTTTGGTCCATAGTTCTCACTTGTGGGCTGGATCAAATCTATTTGTAAGTGAAATGTGGCTCATACTTGGATCACAGTGTGACTCATTTTCGAATCATGAATCATGATCTCCAAAGGAAAGTCATTTGAAACCACAACACCCTCTCATATTGATTTTTCCAATTTTTTCATTTATTTTTAAAAATAAAAAAGTGTAAGACGGTGTCTACCAATTTGGAAACCATCCGGTAGAACTGTATCACCTTCCATCTCCAAAACTATCCTTTTTATTTATTTAAAAGAAAACCTGATCCATGAACACCAAAAATGCTAGTTTGCGACAATGACGATAGACAAACAAAGAGGCTTTACCAACACAGACCGAGAAACCATTGCAACCGATAAAAATAGTAAATTGATGAAACCATGCACAAAGAGCTTGATTAAGCTCATATAATTTGGTGGAAAGGAGGCATGACTGAGTTAGATGATAAGAAAGTCGCAAAGATTAGTTAATTTGACCGAGTACATGTTTATTTGTTGTCAGCTCAAGACATCTTAATTCGAGCAAAAATAGTAATGAGCTAGGTTGAATGAAACATATTGTCATGCGGAAGCGCGGTGGTGGACACTGCGGTATAAACAGAATTTTTAAATAAGAAATACAAGAGACAAATTTGACGTGGTTTCACTATCAATGTAATAGCTACTTCCACCAAGCTAGATACCGCATTTCACTACATGAGGAGAACAGAAGTACAAAGAGTATAAACCTTGAATTTGGGCATAGATGAGAGACTGATGAGAACATTCTAACCTTAGTATTTTCTCCCTAAATTCCCCCTACAATATGAAAGGCACACGGGGTGTTTATATATTGAACCCTACAAGTGCAATACAATAATTAATAGAGATATTCCATAAACACCAACATAACTAAACGAATGAATTGAAGATCAAACTACCAAAACAGGGCACGAGGACTTTGCTAGACTCGAGCGAGCCTAGATCCTTACCTCAGGCCTTTTTTGCGCGACTCTCCACTCAAATGACCACTTGAGCGACACAAACATCCCGAATCTTCAACTTGATCCTTTGCTTTGTCTTGACCCGAACTCTCAACCAAGCCGAAACCAAATCGTTCAAATCACTAACTTAACACAGACACTAAGAGTGCATACACGTAGGAAACATAGGAGATCTTATAATTAATTCAGGTTATGTACGTAAGAATTCATATACTCCGTATGTCCATAACACTCCTTTTATCCCGTCCTTCCTAGCTATTGTGCAGTTTACTTTATGCTTCTATCTCCCTTGTTCATCTATTAGCACTATGTATTGTTTATTATTGACATCTTGTACGGAGTAATAGATTATAACAGAATTTATTATAAAAGTTTGAGACTTGAGAGAGCTTCCTTTCCAGATCTCCTTATACATTACGTTTAAATTTACAACTTCCAACAGATTATTTCATGGTTATCAGAGCCGTAAGTTTATCTAATCCTTTTACAATCGAAGCATTTAAATAGAAGCTAAGCAGTATAAAATCGTAAAGAGAAATAGCAGCGCAGTCTATAAGCATACATCCTCAAACTTAATGTGGATATTCCTTGTACTCTTGTAGACTTTACGTACGTACGTCTTCTAAGACCAAGTAAGCTCGATCATGAAAGCCAAGGGTCATCTTTCTTAATTAATTTGTTTAGCTGGATGCATGATACATGAAGTCATATATTGACATCATGTAGTACGGCAACAATATTTGAATTGGTACGTATTTATTTTGAGCAAGCTAAGTCTACAACTTCAATTGGTGAACAAGTCACTAAAAGACAAACAGCGGAGTACTTGTTCTTGATACAATTTACATAGACCACGTACAACTCTACAAGATTTAACAAATCAAGGAGTGATCACACCATAGATACTGATTTGCAGAAGACAATGCATAGTACACAACCTCATTCTAACACAATTGAGACTTAAGCAACAGTCGTTTTAATCTATTGGAAAAATTGATGAAAATACAACCACCTTTGAGCCAACAAATGAAAATAGTACCACCTTCGGAAATTAATAGCAATACCACCACCTTTGCATGTTTGTCACAAGAATAGAACACTGTCAAACGGAGTTAGACTCTGTTAGATGATCTG
>CAAKMY010066248.1:0-49737 GCA_901111285.1 Corrigiola litoralis
TGTAGCCACTGAAGAATCACCCAATAACAACACTATGAACTGATTACCTTGAATTACTTCTCTCTTTCTGATTTCCACGAGGAACCCTCCCACCCTTTCTTGTGCTCTGTCTCCCTCATTTACATACCCACCATCATCATCAACATTATTCAGTATCATCACCGTTTACTATTACTGGCTCCAAGCCAAGCTGGTGAGATCTGGTTTGTCTAAATTTGAAGCTCCGAATCAGATAGCTTCGTCCCTGGTGTCTAAAATAATTGAGACAAATCTTGCAGTGCCCTACGACCTATGTTACTATACATAAACAGTGATGGGGAATGAGACGACTGGCAGTGTGTTTGCATAAGAGGAATTGGGGGGGAAATGGAGGGAGAGTGAGGCTAGATGGAGTGACTACTGACTAGTGTCAAAAAAGGTGGATGAGTTCTACTGGTATGTGCAGAGCTACAGCTTTGTGTACTGAATGATCAGTATTCTTTTGTAGAAGGCACAACTGCACAAGTATATTGTTTACAATTAGTTCCCTTTTATGAGGATTCTTCAGTTGCCTTTTTAGATCAAGCAACATCCTCCAAGGGGGAGCGGGGAATTGGGAAAAGCCCTCAGAGTTCTGGTTTCTGGCCGCTAAAAACTTACCTTGTTCTCAAGCATATTTCCTCCAGGAAATGTATCATTTTGGTCCTGTTTCATATATTCTTCTTGGTTCTGTCACGCGGTATAATTTCTGAGTTAATTTCTGAGTAACTAACAAAATAGATCAAAACCAAGGGTGATGATAATGTTTCCGAGTAGCAAGTATAATAAAAGAAGGGAAAAACCTGCTCCAGCAAATGAAAACTAGATAGCATCACTTTGGAAGAGTTGTGTGACGATTGGTTTTGTAGTTCGTGATGGAAACATTAATTTTACCAGGTTCTACTATTACGTTCAACCTACTTGGGCTCGTTTGCATGATCGAGTCATCGAGAATTCGAGAGAACCAAGTCTCAGTCTCATTTCCGCCTCTTGGCACCTGAAAGAAACATTAAACTTTGTTGATGCTACTCCTCTTCAACTTCGGCTTGCGATCATTCAAACTTCATGAAAAGGGCAGTTTCCATAGGACCATGCAATTACGTTTTAGTGGAGCTCCAAGTTCGAAATAGGCCACGTAGGCACGTACCATTTTTTTTTTCTCTCTTTTCTGTCTATTCTGCCAAATTGACAATGTGTATACTCATACATAAAATGATAAAATATTATCTTAAAGGAAAAGCTTATTGTGGCCGTTGGTCAGGCCTTCATGGCTACAAGTTATGGCCGGCCTCAGTAATCGGACGTACATGCATGATGATCAAAGAAATTTGGGTACCCTTTGTAGGGGACAACGACAGAAGTACAGGACTATTATTCAGCTCGTATGATGAGAATTGTCGACGATGGCAAGCATACTAGCTGCCTTGCATGTAATTGGTAGTAGAGGTCTCTGTTTTCCTTTTAATGTCATGCAGAATGATTCTCAATTGTTTATTCATTTGGTAAACGTAAGAACAAGGCCGTCTCGATCAGGTTGGGCATCCTGTGTCATATTTGAATTCTGGATTATATATAATATAACAAGGTTTTCAAAACTAAAATCAAGGTGGAAGGATAGGATCAAGAAGGAGATTAACAAGGAAAAATGATAAAGGGTTTACTTCCACTCTTTTTTTTTTTTTTTTTGTGAGTGTGTGTGACAACTATCAAACTAAACTAAAATAACTCTCACACTCTTGGTTGTAGATTATATAGTCTTTTAATAATTTAATTACTCATATAAATTTTAACAATTTATTGTATCTTAAAATACTTATACTATTATAAATGGAGGAATTTGGGGTCTTTGTTCGCCAAATCTCTCACACATGTCCAAAGACGGCCTAAATTTTTCTGTCTTTTGCTTTAGTCAGGAGCACTTATAAAAATTACTATTAGTCTTTTGTTAAAGAGGGAGGTGGAGCCGAAGATCAATGATATACTTCTCAAGAGCCGAAGTACGTAACCAAAATTTCCAAGTTTCTTACTTTCTTCTCAAGAGCCTACGGATTCCACAACTTCTGTATTTTAGATAATAAATTATAATATTCCTTTCATTGAATGATGTCAGTGGCTGGAGTACACCAACGAAGGTTAAGGACTAAGGAGGAGCAAGACAAACTAATGGACAATAAGGAGATTAGGCCACTTACATACATAGTTACATATGTGCAAGTTAGGGTCATTTCTATCACTCTTTCAGTTTGTGATCAAGTGACCATCCTAATAACCTTCTTTTGATGTGTAAATACACCAAATCTAACGAAATTGCATAACTCCAAGCAACTTGACATATGACCACTTTATACCTGCATATTTGTGCAACGTACATATCATAACCAATGGATCAATTTCATCTATCAAATTCTCTAAAAAGCCATCCAATTAAGTTCCACACTTGCACCCTACTCCGAACGAAGGAAGTAACAGATCACTCGTGACCAGACAATTCCATACTCACCACTCTGTTTCAAGAATATCAACTTGTCCTAACTATTGGGTAGTCAAAGTTCTCACCAAAGCGTCATCAACTTATGGCTTGTTTCGACTGAGTTGTGATTAATTTATTTTTGAAGTCAAGAGGAAGAGTTATTTACATTTTAAATCTAAGCTTTTTTTTTTGGTACATAGGAACAAGTAATACTGCAAGACACCTTGAATTCCCAACCATCAAGCCAACCTTACTCCTCATCTAAGTTACTTTGCCAATGTAGTTAGGACATTTAAAATGTATATGTTATTGCTAGAAGATCAATATTGTAAATAGTTCCCAAAAGTATAGTAAAATTTTCATAAGTTGCTATTACTTTCTTCCTAGAAAAGAAGACTCTACCAAAGTTGGTTGGGGTGATTGGTAAGGACTCTCATCCCTTAAACAAGTGGTCAAGGGTTTTAATCCTAACTCTGGTGAATGGAGCAACTAAACTTGGAAGGGGCTACACATTACCTTCAGTACACCAAAGGATAGTACCCCTACTGTCGGTAGGGATAATCCTAAGACACCAAAAAAGAAAAAGAAAAAAGTACTCTACAAATATCCTAAATCTCCAATAATTAAATGCTTAAAAAATTATAAAAAGGAGTTTTCAAATGTCCCTAAAAATCCTTGAAAATTTAGTTAACTTCAGAAAGTATCCAAAGTTATTAATTTTTTTTTTTGCTAAAAATATCATGTACTCCGTAGAGAATATGATGAGTAAACCAGCTCTGATAAAAAAAAAAAAAACCAAAGGAAAATACTTGTGACATAAGTAGATGTAGCCCACGTTGGTTTGACCACCGGCTATGTATACGTGATTTTGAAGTTTGAACTCGTCAAACTAAGTAGGATTTTCTGAGAATTTAAGGATCAGCATGCTAATGTTGTGGGGTGACTGGGTGTTATACTGTTATGTGTAAATGACTTGGGATAATAATGACTACACGTTAAGGCCTAAGGGACTAATTCATTGACAAAATTGACAGCTTATGAACACACTTTTCCCGCTGTCTAATGTAGACAACTTCACAACCTCCCTTTCACTCCAAAAATGATCAAAACAACGACTCTCTACTCTCTTCTCGCTCCTTTCTACAAACATGAATGCAATAGCCGTTTCTACCATGTCTTTATTCATCTCCCTCTATTTATATGTGCTTAGTTTTGATTTATCAACACATCGAAAAGACTATTAGTTAGTACTCACTTCGTCCAAGTCATTTTCTCTTAATTACTATTTAGAATCATACTTTGATAATTAATAACTCAAGCTAAATTTATACTAATTGATAATGTTATAAAAATAGAATTATATGAAAGTAGTGTTAGACATGAATCTAAACATTATAATTTGAAATATTTACAAGTTATAACAGTTTTACATCATGAGCTATTCATAGCCAGAATACCACATCAACAAGTGTATATGGAAAAACAAATAAGGGACGAGACAAAAAATATGTCTTGGTGCTAAACGATGTTAATAGATGGGGAAATTAAGCAGAGCTAAAGACCTAACGTACCATAGCAAATAGAAGCAATCTGAAGCTTGTATATAGAATGATTATACCATTTCATTTGGCAATATATACCAATATATACCCCAAGGTTAGTTTAAAAGATCTTTGTCTTTTTTTATTATTATGAAAGTTGCATGGGTAGAATCAAGCTTGAAGACAGTTTAAGTGCGTATGCTAGAAGTATCACGTAAACATACTTCCAACCAAAAATGCAATTAATTCAGAGATGAAGGATTTTCTTCTAAAATCGAGAGCATGAGGACCCAAGGATTTCTGTTCTGTATGTAGACTTTCAAAATTTCCTGATAAATTCATTTTGTGAGTGATGGTGTGTGTAAGATCTCCTTGTTATTCTATTGCTATTAATGGAGATGTTCATGGCTTTTTTGCTGGGAAAAGGGGTATTAGGCAGGGAGATCCATTATCTCCCCTGCTCTTTACCATCTGCATGGAATACCTATCCAGAATTTGTGCAAGAATTGTAGACAAGATTAGCTTTAAGTTTCATCCCTTGTGTGCTCCATTGAAGCTCAACCACTTGTGTTTTGCGGATGACCTGCTGTTGTTCTGCAAAGGAATGCCTCAGTCTATCTTGTTGTTGTTAAGGGGATTTCAGTGTTTTTCATATGCAAGTGGTTTGCAGATGAATAACCAAAAATCAAACATGTATTTTGCTGGTGTTAGTGTTGTTATTCAGGAGCAAATTTTGCAAGTGTCTGGGTTTGTGAAAGGTACTATGCCATTCAAGTATCTTGGGGTGCCAATATCAACCAAGAGACTTTCAGCTATGGATTGTAATGAACTGGTGGAAAAGGTTGTTAGGAGAATAAGGGGGCTTGGTGCTAAGAAGCTTTCTTACATGGGGCAGAGTTCAGCTTATTCAAAGTGTGTTGATGAATCTCCATTCATATTGGGCTAGTATTTTCATCCTACCCAAAGCTGTGATTAACAAGATCAGTTCTGTTTGTAGGAATTTCCTATGGGATGGTAATGCAGAATATCATAGAAGCCCTCCTATTGCTTGGGAAAAGGTGTGCAGATCTAGAGAGTGTGGTGGATTGAACATTTTTGATGTTGTTGTGTGGAACAGAGCACTGATTGGAAAATTTGCTAGTTGGATTGCTAGCAAAGCTGATAGGTTGTGGGTTTAATGGGTGAATCATATTTATTTGAAGGGGTCTGATTGGCAAAATTATGTTCCCCCTGCTGAGTCTAGTTGGTGCTGGAGGAAAGTCTGTCAGATTAAAGAGAGCTTTAAGCCTGGATATGCTGGAGGATTTTGGTCTGCTGGTGTTGGCATTTATTCTGTGGCTAGTGAATATGAGTTTCTGAGAGGAGTGTAGCCTAAGGTCAGGTGGGCTAATATGTGCTGGTCTCGTTTTAATGTGCCTAAGCATTGCTTTATAATGTGGATGGTTTGTCTACAAAGACTGAAACTGAAGTCTATGCTGATAACATTTGGAGTATGTGGTGATGATATTTGCTTGCTCTGCGACAATGAGATTGAGACACATTCTCATCTTTTTTTTTTTTTTTTGAATGTTGCTATAGTGCTAGAAGTCTGTGTTTCTTGCTGGATTTGCTGAGCTTAAGTGTTGGACAAAATCTGAGTATTGACTGGTTCATGAGGAGGAAAAGGGATAGCTGCTTTCAAAGGAAATTCATTGCTGCCTGCTGCTGTGACTTAGTGTATCTGATTTGGTTGGAAAGGAATTCCTGTCGTGTTAACTTGTGGCTCAGAGAACCTTGTTTGTTAGCTAAGCAAAGTCTTAGGGAAGTCTGTGCTAGAACTAGTGTTACTCTTAACAAAGCTCTTAACAGAGCTGATCAATGTTGGTTTGACAGTATTAAGCTTTTGTGTAAATCTTGAATAGGTTGGTCCTATTTTGATTAAGGGCTTGCCTATTTGAGATGGTTTGTGGTCTGCCAGGGTATGCCTTGGTTGTTGGTCTGTAAACAGTTTTGGGTGTTTTGCCTTTATCAATACAATTACATTTTTGGCAAAAAAAAAAAAAAAAAGACTTTCAAATTTAAGCTCTTTGGATACCTCTTTCGGGAAGAACAAATCGCAAGACATATGTAGTTGCAATTATGTGGTAACGTAGAATTTGTTAGTTTATAGTTCCAAATTTCTACATAAATATTGCCTTGAAACACTCCATCATTGATGGTTAATTATCAGAAAGAATTTTACTCTATGAGTTACTTAGATAATGTTTTTTGGGTTTCCACCAATGGATTGAGTCCGAATTCGAGTCAAATAGGATCATTAGCAAAAATCTTTCTTCATGAGATTTTAACACAGTGCATTTCTAAGAGTGCTTATGGGTAGTTAATTAGATATTGCTTCATAATAACAATTAGCCACTAAACTTAGACTGCCTCTTAAACTTGTATGATTAAGGGCGTGTTTGGTAAGTCATTTCAGTCACCTTATTTGACTAGTATATTTTATTTGACCAAAATTTCAGTCACTTTAAATTTTAAGGTTGTTTGGTGATACAACCTGGAACAAGTTAATTGGAAAAATAAGTTACTTGGATTACCTGAAAAAATCCTAGTCATCTTAAATGGTTCCGATCACCTTTTTAAATTTCATGTAATTTTTCATGTTTCAAATACCTTTTTAGTCAGCTTTACTAAACACACCATAGAGCTCTTTGGTGGTTTGACCTACTCTAATTTATCTAATGTTTTTGTTTCTTATGACAACCTTAGCTATAATCCATTTCCTTCCTCTTTTGCAATAATTATTCGAAAAGAAGAGAGATGATCATGAGATCCCAATCCCAAATTTCAAAACAATGACCATGGTATATTATATTACAAAGAAAAGACAATTACAGTTTAATATCTTTTGTTCCTTTTTTTCTTCAAAAATTCATATATGAGTGACACACTGACATCATATACATATTACTTTACACAATCAAACAAAGATGCAGCATATTAAAAATTCCTTCTTTCCTATTTGGCATGTATATCTTCAATACTTTTAATTTTGTACAAAAAGAACAAGTAACCATGGTCCATGACCAAGATAACAAAACAATCAAGAGCAAAAAGAGAAAGCTAATCTAGCACCATATTGATCATTCAGATCAATACACCGCAGTGCTGCTACTGCTCGCAGCAAGGGGTTGTGATTGCGAGAGCATAAATAGCTTACGATCAACAACATTATCTGCATTCACACGCTTGCCATTTCTTCTAGGACGAAGCAGTTTAGACCAAAACCCGCTAATACGCTCTTTCTTCTTCTCTTGATCTCTTAGCTTTCCTTCTTCATTTTCGACAAAAGCCATCGATTTACTCTTGCTAAAATATGCATTGGTATGCGCCTTCGCCTTCACGTTGACATCGGATGCAATCCTTCGATGGTAGCCTTCTTCTTCATGCATGGGAGAAGCAGAAGATGATGGATAAGAGGATTCGTCTTCGCTCGAGGAGATAGAGGAGGAGGAGCAATAATAAGCTCGCGCTCTCGCGGTGTAACGATCACGAGACTCGCTGGTGGTTGATACTCTTGAGAGCTTGTCTGCTAGACACAAAGAGCACACCCCTGGTGACTGCCTATGTTTAGGGTGCTTCTTGCATAGCACCATGCTGTTGCTTCTCGTTGATGATCTGCCCAACATTTTCGTTAATATACTTCTCTAGCTAGCTAAGCTCTTTCTTTTCTCAAGATTTCTCTCCTCAAGCTTGTGAATTTGTCTCAATATAGCTCTTGTTTCGCGTCTAAGAAGGTGAGCTACATATATATATACAAAGGAAAAGTTGTAAGGAATGTAGGTTTCTAGGGTAGTTCACGTCTGTTTCTATGTGGTTTCATTACTTCAAAAATTAAAAAAGGGGTCCCTTTTTACTTTTCCTTGTTTCCTTTTCTTCTTCCTCTATTTAATAATTGTGGAACAGTTTAGAGATTATGGAGTCATGTGAGAGTTGGAAATTAAAGGGTTAGCTATGTGGGGTAGTCGAGGCTAACAGGTGTTACATATTAAGTATTTGGGAGGTGTTAGATAATAATCTTGAGTTGGTCGTTGGGAATGTGTTTTATGTTTGCCTTTGTTGTTTTTCTATTGTTCGTGCAGAAAGGGATGCGGCTTGACTAGTAAACCAACCTACAAGGACAGCGTAAACGTATTACGTGTCCGTACTTAGAATGAGGGGTCTATTTTGTTCACCAAAGTGACAAAGTCAACCACTTGAATACACAACTACTACTCGTCTACTCCGTATGTAGCAAGTTGGAAACACATTAGAGAAAATGCAGTGCATACTTGTATATATGCTGCCATCATGTTATGAAAAGGTGGTCATGTTAAAATTGTTGCTTGTATTAACCCAATCAATGGTGCATAACTAGTTAACGTACACTTAAGGATGAATGATCGAGAAAATACAGTATTGTGGATCATCATAATACTAAGTCTAAATATTTCAGGTTACGAAAACAAATCCTTAATCCTCAATCAGTTCAAAATAACTGTCTATAGATAAGGTAAAAGATTTTATTCCAAAGCAAATTACTAGCGGAGAAAGCTTTGTCACAATGAGTATTGAATGATGCATAACCGAGTGATGACAAGTTATGGCATTAATTTTATTTGATTAACTAGTTAGTAGTTCATCTTGGAGCTAGAATTCCTAATTCCCAGACGAACAGAAAAAAGAGTAAAAGGATGATAACTTGTACTCTTTTATCATGCAAACAATGAAACAAATACAGTATTGAGTGTATAATATTAAACTGTACATGGTTCCTATGTAGAGCTACTAGTTAGTCTAGTATATATGTGAAAGGCAATTATAAGCAAAAGATGTATACACGAAATCGACAAAAGGACTTGAGGAGGTTGTATCCAAGCTAAAGACTTGTGTTTGCAGGAAAAAAGGGCTCAACACTTTTACATAAACAAATTCCTGTCATGTTTTTCCATGTAACAGAGGAGGAGTTCATGTTAAATTAGTAACCACTTGTAAGACAAAGCCACCTCAAAAGCACACCCTTTTTCACAAGAGCCACACCCTACTCTGCAATCCATTCAGACAGTGTACCGACATGGGAGGCAATTTCTTAGAAGCTGCTAAACTTCAGTACCACATAACTATTATAATGCATAAGCATACAAGGTAAGCACTTGTAGGACCATTTAAATAACAGTGTAGGGATATGTTTTGCTCAGTATAGTGCATCTTGATGTTAAAATAATAATTGATCGATCTTGGTATCTTCAAGATGTTAAAATAGATCTTAGTATCTTCAAACATGCCAAAGCTTAGCTGTTACAGCATTGTACCTTGGGGTACTTCCCCGTAGCTTATGAGGTGTAGGACAGTACATGAAGATGAGACCGTACCGAGGACTGGCTTAGAGATGAGTTGTCGACAACTCTAATGCGACATAGTCATGTGTTATGAGACACATGGCCAAAATAATTTGATTCAAGTAAGGGTTAAACTATAAATTTACGTTTAACAGGTAGTTGATGGTGCAGTCATTACTCATTTACCAACAAGTTACTCATATTGGTTCACTTAAGGCACAAGGCCAATGTGTTATGATGCATCAGAACATGATCACGTACCTCATCTGAGACTTGGAGATGCTATTCATGAACTACTTCACTGAAAACATAAACCAGAACCCCTGTGGCTCTAGTTCTTCACTATCGATCAGTAGCAGTATCGGTCTTTCCATGACAATAAGCGAGACATGTTTGTGCTGCAAACAAGGAAGTACTAGCATCAACACATACGCCTTTAGCTTGGAAAGTTCAAGGAACTATGTTTGCATGCATGAGTCAGTACTCAACTACTCATCAGTGGTGGAGTAGACTGCTGTCTTGGATAAGATATCTGGCCCCGGCAATGCACAACTGGAAACTACTGTCATAACTCATAAGCATGATTAGTGCATTACACTCCATGCTCTAAAATGGGATGACATGAGCATTGCTTGGTGAAACACAAATCACCATACTATATTAGTAGAAATTCATGGGAAAAGGAGCTTTAGCCATAACTTGCTCCTCACCTAACAGCATTATATTCAACAGCCCATTATTCTCCATATTGTCTTCTTCGTATTTTTTTGTTTGAAAACATCATTATTTACTTACTAGAAGGCAAAGTATACTCCATTTCTTCCAAAAGGTCCAAAAGGATAGGTGACATACTGTTCTTCATAAAAAGGAATGATTCTTTTGTTGGAACCCCCCCCCCCTCTCTCTCTGACAGAAATATGTATCCTTTCATCTAGGGAGGGTGGAAAACATTTACAATCTTATTTTGATCAATAATATACGGTCCATCGATTTCTATTGGGGCAAATTACATATTTGGTTAATAGTTCCTGCAAGAAGGAGTGAAGACATATGGCAGTGACAGCGAAAATGAACATCTTTGGGAAATATCTAAGAAGTGTCAAATGCAATTTGTGAGTTCTGGTATACAAATTCACAGGCGAAACCGAGTTTGTGAGCAGGGGAAAACAAAGGATGAATAAGAAGATAACGATGATAACTGTAAATCTACAACAAATCAGGAACCATATAATTTGTATAACGTCTCTTCAACCAGAACACTGCATCACTGATACAATGACATATGGATAGGCATGTAGTCTCAACAGTAACCATGACTAACCAGGTTATTAAAACATGGAATATAGGCATGTATTGATCTCATCTTCTATGTCCTGGCAAGCAGTATATCAGTAATGGTCTACTGGGGGGTTCAGGGTACGACAGATGCAAACATCTCCTGTAGATTGACGATATGCTACTTAAGAACGGGATATTTGGCGTAGACATGACAAAAGATGTGATTATGTGAACATGCCACTGGAGGAAAGAAATAGAAGCTAGTTGCATGACTATGCTACATGCATATAGAAATGAAGAGACCTCAAATCATTTAGAAGCAACAGGCTTGCAAGCTCTAGAAACTGGGATCCAGACAAATGATCATAAAGCTGAACTAACTCCTGCAATAGGTTTATCATCAAAGAGCTTTGTCAAACAAATCTAGATGCAACAGGGCGACAGCTAACTACTATCCCTATAGCTTCACTATGCATAAATTATGATGATGACATGGTAGCTAATAGGTATGAGACTGAGATTCTGAGAGTGTGATTTATATCCAGTTGATGATCTCCTCAACTCAACTCAACTCAACTCAACTAAAAAGAAATCTTTGTTTTTGACTGAGGGTCTCACTCCTTAGTAAGTGTTAGGCATTTCCTCATTCAATCCACTAGATGGTTTCGAACCTTCATGAATAGGATCTTCCAGTGTCCACCTACATAGAACGTAAACCATAGCCTCTAAAACGACTATTCAATTTAAATCCACATAAAGTAGTGCTTCAATACTTCTAACTCCCTCATCATATGCTAAAGGCACTGCACAATCAAGTTACCATGATCAACTTCAAAACCAGAAATCAGTCAAGCTTTACTTCCAGACTTCCAGTTATTGATAATCAGACCCATGAAGAACAAATGAGTAAAATACCCTAAACAAGATAAACATACAAAAAATCATTCAAGCTCGTGAAGCTAGCAGCTTTATTCAGACAAAACTGTAAGGAATTAAAAAAAATCCGAAACAGATGTTGTTTATATACAGTTATTTACTTCAAAGACAATAAATAAGTCAGGCTGTACGGGTGCCTTGTAGCTATACAGGGGCGAAATTGCAAGGCAACTTGTTTTGGTACTTGCTAAAGTTTGGTGATGTAAGTTGTTATTGGGGTAAGTATTGCTTATTAGCCTTAAGAGTGAAACCCACAGCAGAAGTTGCATCTTAGGCTAGCTAGGAAAGTTCTTACATCAGTCCTTAAGTACTATTTCCTGATGCGATTTGCTCTCCCCTTTAGCACATTCCATTATGTTGTTAAGACACATGCTACACAGAAAAGAAGTTCCAGGGCTCAATAAATTTTGGTTTATATTTTCATTTGCATTCAAATTAGAAAATGCCAAAGAAATACTGTCAGCAACTCAGCAATCAGCATTGAGCTATAATCAAGGGCGGATACAACTAAATCAGGATTGGACTATAATCAAGGGCGGATTCAACTGGTCGTAAAGGTACAAAGATGGTAGAAAAGGGTAGAAAAGATAGTAGAAAAGAGAGAAGATTACAGCAAAATAATCGAATCGCTATCCCCATTTTTAATCTTGGATCCACCCTAGGCATATAATATGAAAATATATTCGAAATGTTGGACAAAAGAGTTGGGAAAAACAGGAAACTTATATGGAAGGCAAATGCTTTAAATTAAGCAGCCATCAGTTACAACGACACATTTAATATTTCTTATTCCAATACCCACTTTTTGTATTTCTCCATCTAAGCCAACTCGCTCGAGCTGAACATTACAAAGTTGCACAAAGATCAAATTACAAATGAAAACTGATGGGTGTGCCTCTGAGTGACAAAAATACTTGATGTAAGGAATAGATAGGCATTGTATCTCCAAGAAAAAGGAAAAAGTCTGAGTTGCTCTATATGTGGAAAAAACTCATTGCCTATTTCCTAAGTATATCAGTACACATTCCCTACTGAATACTTGCTGCATGGGTTAGTGTAATTTAGTTGACTGAACTTGCTCCAAACTGTACACAAAATCAAAAAAGAAATGTGGAAATGTACAGCTTGTCTAGATCTTATCTTGTCATCATTGGAAAGGACCGCAGCATGAAGAAATATCAACGCCAGCAACTTCCATGGCATCACAGACCCACTCGGGTACATCGCCTTTGGGAAACTATAACAGAGCAAATTGCAAGTCATTCAGCCAATATTTTCACACTCGAGCAAACATTTAAATTTATTGCAAGACCTTATGGAAAAAGGAATAAATCTCAGTGCACATACCATTTTTTGTAAATAATCGCACACAAACCTGCAGGAAACCAGAACAAATAAATGAGGAAGAATTCATCATTGACTGATACTAGTAGGCAGTAGAAGGCTAGAATATGAGAATCACATACTTTGGAAACCGTCCTTCGACAATAGATGTATGAAGATTTCTGCTCAGCTGCAACAAGTCATGACAAACATCTGAGTATGAATATACCTTAATACCTATGAATATAATCTTAATAAAGCACAAGAAACCTACCTGCATCATGTAGTGTAGATTGTGAAATGACACAAGTTGTGAGCCCATAGGGTCTTTTGTAACAAGACAATGGATATAAGCTCTTGAGTATGTCTTGCAGACCTACAGCAAAAGCAATAAATCAGTTTAGACCAAAGAAGAGGACGGACTATAATTATTTTCCCAAAACAAAGCCTCAAATTAATGCCAGATTAAGCTTTGTAACAGACGGTCTTTCACAATTACCATGCAAGCACATGAAGGATCAATAGGGCGAGTATCATCAGCCATGGCCTTGTGCTTTAGCTTTAGCACACCCTACAAAGAAAATGCCAGAGTTAATAACGCCTAAAGCCTCTACAAAAGACTATAGGTGATAGAATTGTTGAACGAATTTCACATACTGCATGCACATTTCAACCTTGGCTCAAATATAGACTTATCAAATGATAGAGTAGCAATATGCCTACCATATCACATGGATTTCCTCCAAGACAAGCCTCAGGACATGGGAGAAAGAAAGGGCACAGAAAACAACATACCTCTGGTATAAGAGCAGTGCCAAATCGAGCAGTTCTTGTAGGGTAAACACAGTCATACATGTCAGCACCAAGAGCACTACAAACAACAATGTCCAGCGGATAACCAACACCCTGCAACGTGCAAAAGGTAATTTGCTATAAAAGCAAGAGAGATAAAAAAATTTAGTATCATCAACCATAAAAGGTCTTGTTACCATAACATATCGTGGTTTATCCTCAGGCAGGGCAGCTGTACACTGCGCAACAACACGCCAAAATGAATTCTTGCTTTCACCGCCTGAAAGACCACCAATAGCATATCTGTCACAGAAGTTAGAGATAGCACCCAACCATTAGTGTTCTTAGTAATTCAATGAACGAAGCATGTCAGTCACTCCAACCGTTCAAAAATAGAGAGTAGACCTACCCAGGTAAATTCCTTTCCACTAAGCCTTTGACACAGATATCCCTGATAAAATACGATTAATAGATAAGCTCTACTAAAACAATCAGATGTAACAAACTATAGACCAAAAGCAAGATATTTTAAAAGCTTAACTCAGAGAAAACAGAAATCTAAGGTAATGAGTGATGATTGACCTTAGTATGGGATCTAAACCACCTTGCACTATTCCAAATAGATTCTGTTCATTAGGCCTCTTGTGAGCTGTATGTCAGGAGAGAAAAAGTTACAGGGGAAAGAAAGCTTGAAGCACAATCAGTAGCATAGAATTATGTCTAAATCACCGGCAACTAAAATATATCAGCAAATAAAATATATGTAGAAGTGTCTGATCTATTCAGCAATTTGTTACAACTTAAGAAGCTCAGTGCAGAGAGTCGAAAAATAAGTGCATGGCTTTAATCAGAACTAATAATTTTTCATCTGGAAGCAAGCAATTATTCCGCCATTTAACTGTCTCTACTCTCACCTTCAATACATCTGTCTATCCAACGAAGTGTGCGATGCATAGCCTCCTCAACCCTAGGACCAGTTGTAGTTGTTTTCACAACATCATCAAGAGCCATTATTATGTCAGCTCCAATTTTGTTCTAAAAGTAGAAAAGTAGAAAAGTATAAATTAAAGGGTATTGAAGCAAGCTCAAAATGCTCATTTAACGAAAACCTGACAGCCAAGCTGAATGCATATGTGCCATTGACAAACTATATTGAGTACATGAAGACTAATGATTGCTTGCTTACTTGGATTTGAATAGAATCCTCTGGGGTCAAAAGCATTGGTTTTCCATCTACTGGAGACTGATCAAACAGCAATTTGTTAGCAGCAAGACAGAGACAGGTGAACTATAGACAGAAGACTTCCACAGCATCTAAGGTAAGCAGTACAAAGAAGTAGAAAACTGTGGATCCAATAAAGCATTTGCTAGCAGTATATTGCTAACTCCTAAGCAAAGTCAGCAATACAAAATCCTATGAATTAGCCAGTAGCCAGGGTACCAATGCAAGTACTACAACTCTACAAGTATAAAGCATCACTATGAGTAAGCACCAGGTGAGATATTAAGAACCCGGTCTTATACCTGGAAGGTGACACCCTTTTCAGTGATATCAGCCAAATGCAACAAAGAGACCTGGAAATACACAAAAGAAACACCAGAGTAAGCTACAGCATTTGTTCTCCCTAGTAATCTGATGAGGGCCTTTATGTAAGTTTAGCACAGAAAATGGTATAAGTATCCTTAAATAGAAATAGTCTTAAAAGTAAACAAACAAGTGCCAACATGTTGAATCACCAAATACTAAAGAACAAACCATTTGAAAGCCACCAGAGTCTGTTAGCATCGCCCTTGGCCAGTTCATAAACTTGTGAAGACCCCCCAACTCATGAAGCAACTCAGAAGTTGGACGAAGCTCCAAATGATATGTATTTCCCAGTATAATTTGGCAACCAATTTCCTCGAGCTGGCTCGTTGTCAAGCCTTTGATTGTCCCTATATCCACAATCCACTAATTAATACCCTATCATCATACAAAAGTTCATTCTTATAAGTTTGATTGTGCGCTTGGAAAATCATGTTTCGGGGTATAATACATATTACTGGTATAAAAATAGGGTCTAGGGTGGTTCAGATATACGCTGCCTTACCCTTAATCAATAGAAAGGTCTTGAGAGACCCAAAATAAAACAGATTAGCAAATAAGAACATGCTCTATAAATTGCAGAGTATTTGTGAGAATATACAAACTAATTCTTGTATAAGAACACACATTATAGCCCTGAAAAGTTTCTAAATTGGCACTAAGACACTCTTGCATAAGGGCAGCACATAATAAACACCCCCAACAAGGGGTAACGAATAATCAGTCACCATCATACATACTATATTTCTCATTAAGACCAAATCAGCAGTATAATTATTAGAATTAATCCACAGCAATAAACAATGCAATCACTATTAATTTCCAACTGTGCATACAAAATATCTCAAATTAAAAGGCAAACCTTGAGTGCCCACAGGCATGAACAGAGGAGTCTGGCATATGTAATGGGGCAATGTTAGCCTCGCTGCACGAGCTCGATTAAACCTCCCTAAAATCTTAACAAACCAAACAACAAACATAGGTAAACATTAATCACCAACACAATTATTAGCACAAATAATAAACAACATTGTCGAAAATCGAAGCCTCTTTGTAGGCATTAGGTAATTCTGTTCTTGCTGTAGTATACGATATGCAGTAATGCAGTATTGGAAACATATTAACAGCACACTATTAAACATCAAACACCTATCATAATGAACCAAGTGATAGTGTGGTACCAAAAAGCTAGTACAATAGCAATGTGTATTCCCTCTATTCCGTTGGGAAGTTAACGTTTACAAGTTGCATGTGAATTGCAATTCAAACAAATATTAACTTTCTAATGAAACATAGCCGCCAAGGTTGTCACAAACTTACAATAATACACAAAAAGTTCGAGCACCTCAATCTTAACCACTAGGCCAAATCCTCGTAAAACTCGAAACATAGTGCCCATTGGTAAAATCTATAGGATGCACATACTTTTCTTTAATTTATTCAACGAGCCATTGTTACTACAATACCCACAAAAAGTTCGACGACCTCAATCTTAACCACTAAACCAAAACATTGTAATAACGTACCTTAAAAATCTGGCAAAGGCACATACTAAACAAAGTTTCTTTTTCTCCTTAGAGGGGCCACAAAGACTACTACAATATTTACATAATATTGATACACCTTAGTCTTTACCACTAGGCAAAAAACTCGTACAAGCATACGTACCTCGAAGCGAAGTGCCATTGATAGGTAAAACCTTAAAAATCTTTCAATGGTACAATTTTTTTTTTATGGTACAATGTTGAAGAATAATGGGCTTCCTGTAAATTTGTGTAATTGTACTAGAGAAGTCCTGTAGACGTTATGGAAATAGTGGACCTACGGAATATTTAGTTTTAGAAAGTTTTACGTACTAGTGTACTGGTATTATTATGGTGGGTTCTTTTTTGTCTTTTTAGTTGGGAGACAAAAGGGAGTTAAAGAGGGTTTTAGCCGGTGGAATAGTGGAACAAAGGGGTTTTGACTTTTGACCCGTGTGTTTGACTGTCTTTTTAACCTTTTCTTTTCCCGTCACAATAAAGAGGTCGCACTTCGCAGGGTTGTTGGCTTGTTGCCTCGCGCCTTTCTTATGAAATCCGCGCTACTAGTATGGTTAGGAGGCCCAAAAGAATTGAGGGTTTCAAATCTTTGTGTTTTAGTATTGGAAGAGGCATACCCACCCAATGGATGGGCACACCCATCCTTTCGTATGATCTTTAAAAATCATTTTTGTTTGTAAAGGTAAAATAAATTGTGTGAGATGGTGGTTTTGAAAATTGATACCCATCGGGTGGGGTGTGTTAGTGTGTATCATCTCCCTACGTTAGTATTTGAGATCACATCATTTTTTTTGTAGTGTTAAAAGAGTCAGTTACAACATAGATGTACCTGTAGCAATATTATGTGCAAGTCCATTAAGAATTCTAGGAACATAAGTAAATTTTAAACAATTGAATAACGGAAACAAACATCTAATCTTATCGACAATAAAGCTCATGGAATCGAGTCTTGTTTTCTCATTCATGAAAATCTTCAACTAAACCAGGCAGTCCGTAAAAATGTGAACATGATAGACCTTCCTTGTAGTAGCCCATTCAAAAACATCTTTCATGGCGTGACCTTCCACATGATAGATCACATCATTCACATGTGCTTAAAATTGTATTTCATCTAATATTTTGTTGCGTTTGTTAGTGTGTCAAAATTAATGTTATATTATGTTCACATGGGTGATTTACAATTACACATGAGTGGTCATGTGCATTTCATTTAACAGTCAAATTTACTGAGACAGGTGTGGCTCGTGTGACAGTTACAATTCAGCCAAGACATAATAAGCATAGGGGGACGCGTGTATTTAGTCTCTGTTCTGGTTGTTAGCAGAAGGAAAACCTGAGTGGAAACGGTGCAAAGCTCATCTGACCTGGTTGTGAGATAAAGAACAACTAGAAGTCCTAGCTGTTACTAATTAGCAGAGCTGGACTTACAGAAGACGCGGTCAACTAGGAGCCAACAACTATGAAAGTCCCAGAACAAGTCAAATAGCAAGATGATCTTCGAGTTGGTTAGTTACCAACGGAGAATTGTTGCCCACTACAGCTCGTTGGAGACAATTGGAGTAGAAAGAGAAAGAAGTACCTCAAGACTAGGATTCCTAATGGTAGATAATTTATACGACTTATTGACATCTAGATTGTACTAAATACAACATTTTGTCGGATGATTCATAAAATACGGATTCGTCAAGAAAAACTCCTTAAACCGATTCTTAAGTATAAGGTATATTCTTACTGTGGACTAAACAACTTAGATGATAAGCAACTAAGTTCTCCGCTCCTTTCTTATCTCGCACCTCCATATCAAACTCGCTCATCACTAGTATCCATCATATTAACCTCAATTTTGCCTCCTTCGTCATCAAGCAAAGAATGACTAGATGATCAGAAAAACAATAACCTAAGTGCCAAGCTATAAAGATCAAAACTTTTTTAAAGCAAATACAATGGAGAGCATCTCCTTCTCCGTGGTGGCGTAGTGCTTTTGCGCATTACTAAGTGTCATAAATACATAACAAAATAACTTGAGAGGCTCTCCCCTCATTTTTACCTTAAACGGCTCCGACGACATAATCACTTGCATTACAATTTATCTCGAACGATAATGACCAATTAGGAGCTTGTAGGATCCTTGCGTGGTAAGTCGCTGCTTAATGCGTCAAAGGCACCTTTACACTTCATTGTATGCCATTTGATCTTTGCTATACCCTTGCTACTTTCCCAATATGCATGATGAGTATTTTTTATGAATAAGTGGAAGATTTCATAGAGGTGAATAGGTGATTATGGATTGTTACACTGTGCATGAGGATTCCTTTGATACTTGCCTTGCTCATGTGGAGCATGTTTTTGTCGTTGCAAAGCGTCTAATTTTGTATTGAATTTTGAAAAATGTTATTTCATGGCTGAACAAGGCATTGTGTTAAGACATGTAATTTCCCTTAAGGGCATTGAGGTTGATAAGGTCAAGGTTGATGTGGTTTCTTCCTTTCCCTATCCCACTAATGTTCGTAAAGTGCTTTTTTTCTAGGACATGCAGGTTCTTATTAGAAGATTTTTCAAGGATTTCTCTAAGCATGCCTCTCACAAGTGCAAGCTTTGGCAAAAGGAGGTGAGTTTTGATTTTGGACTTGGGCTTAGAGGAAACTTGACTAAATTTAGCTTGCAAGAGCTCGTCTTAAGATAAAAGTAGATGACCTATTCTAATAACGGAAATTCTTATAAAAGACCGTCTACTGACACAAATTCTTATAAAACAACTCAAGCTTGATGCCAACCCAAGTCAATTAAGAGAATTACTAGTTTCTAATCCCATGCAAGGCATGGGTATATATATATATATATATATATAATCATTTATGTTGATATATATTAATGTGACATTATTAATTGATTTTTTAGATTTTGTGTTTTATGTTTTCCTATTTTATTATGAAAATATAAATTAGTGTGAGAGTCATAGAGTCATATTCTAATAAATGGTTTTCTTTTTGGATTATTTCTCTAAATAAAATTACTACCTTCGTATTTTTACAGTTATGTTTTATGGATTTTTGCAATATTTGAGATCCATATTTGACTTTATTTTCCAATTTAGTCAAGGTTCATATTTTTTAAAATATGTTCAACCAATTATTCTTTTATTATTTTGAAAAAGTAAGTCTTTGATTATCTTGGTTCAATATAATTTTGAATTAAACTATAATGATAAACACATCAAACTGACCCAACACATATTATTCGGCAAAATCATAAATGGATGAAAGTAAAAAAGAATAATAAATGAAAATATTTTCAAGGTAGGTTAATAACAATATTTCTTTATGTTTACTTAATATTTTTTATAAGATTAACATTGAACACATTGATTAACTTTTAACCATGTCAAAAGATTATTTTCGTTTAGATAATCAATATAGCTATAGGTGGTGTGGTTTGGGTTTTGTAGTGGCTGATGGTCGTTCATGGTTACATTGACACAAAAGTGATGGCGGTGCTGGAGTCCGCGGACCGTACTGGGTTGTATGATGAAAGAAAAGAAATGAGAGTAATTTGGACATTCTGCTATACAAAATCAACAATGTAATCAAAATTAGAGTTGAAAATCAGGCGGGTCGGGTCGGTTTTGGGTCGGTCAGCTCGGTTCGGGTCATGTCGGTTTTGAGTCAATCCGGGTCATGACAACTTTCGGGTCAGTTCGGTTTCGGTTCGAGCCATATCGACTTCGGGTCACATCGGGCTATTTATTCTTTTGGGTCGGGTTAGGGTCGATTTCTGACCGGGTCAGTTTTGAGTCAAAGTAGTCTCGGGTCAACTTCGGGTCGAGCTATTCTATCAAATTACCAAAGTTTTATCAAACATTGTATATCAAATTTCATTAAAAAGTAACATTATGCTATTTACAACAAAGTTTAATTTTTTTGAGCATAGTTAGCTATAATTCAGTCAATTATGTAATCGATATATGTAACGGTTCAGGTTGGATCGGGTCATGCTTGGGGTTGAATTGGTTTCCGATTACCTTGGGTCGGTTTCGAATTTCCACTTTTCGGGTTGTATCGGTTTTTGGTTTTAGATCGGATCTGTTCGTGTCGGTTTCAGATAGTGATTTCATAACGGTTTATCTTCATTAAAACCGTTATTATAAAAAGGAAAATAGACGGTCTTTCCCATACTTTTTGTTGTTCTAATAAATAATTAGCGAGGATATAATTAGCAAGTATTTTACCCCATACCGACACATAATTTTCCTAACCGTGGGACCCACATACTGTAATAGTAACTGCCTCCTAACTGGGACACACACTTTGATTCAACCGTCTAAATTGATCCATCAAATTAAAAATAAAATCAAATCTCATCAAAAATAATTCCAACCCTAAATTCTCCGATCGCACGCGGTAATCTCAATTCTTAATCATTCTAATTGATTCATAATAATCATAATAACAATGATGATGCTAATAATAATAATGATGATGATGATGATGATGATGATGATGATGATGATGATGATCTTGAGTTTGTTATAAATGTGATGTAAGATGTGGTTTGATTTGATTCGCAGGCGATTAGGAGAAAATGCATCATCCTCCGTCGACAGTCGAGGAGCAATTGATCTTGCGGGCGATACGGGAGGAGTGTCTGTGGGAGAATTTGCCCAAGCGCCTCCAATCCACGCTCTCTTCGAAGGAAGAGTGGCATAAGAGGTTTGTTTGATGTCATTTTCCATCAATTTTGATAATTACGGTGTTTTCGGTAATGTTGCGTATTTGATTATGTGGAATGCGGTTAGTTTAGCGTGATTTTGGTGTTTGATGTAGTATAGTGGCTGAATTATGGAGCACATTAGGTAGAATTTCGCGGAAATGAGGACTAGATGGATAATTAGAAGATTATATTGGACAATGTTAATGTAGCTGTTTAGATATGGCAATTAATTTGTAATGTTTATGTTGAATGTCATTACTCTAGTGTGATTTTGGTCCGTGACGTACTATAGTGGCGGAAATATGTAGCACATTAGGTAGAATTTAGCGGGATTGAGCACTGGATGGATAATTAGAAGATTATATTGGAGAATGTTTATGTAGCTGTTTAGATATGGCATTTCATTTAATTTGTAATGATTATGTTGAATGCAACTAGTTTAGTGTAATTCTGGTGTGTGTCGTAGTATATTGGCTGAATTTGTAGCACATTACGTAGAATTTTGCGAAAATGAGCAGTCGCTAGACGATCAAATGATTATATTGAACTATGTAGCTGTTTTAGATATTGCAATTGATTTATAATGATTATGTGGAATGTAATTAGTTTAGCGTAATTGTGATCCGTGACGCAGTATAGTGGCTGAATTATGAATTTTGCAGGAACGAGCAGTTGTTAGAGAATCAGAAGTTTATATTGAACCATGTAGCTGTTTAGATATTGCAAGAGATTTACAATGTTTATCTGCATTTTAATCAGTTAGTGTAATTTCGGTGTTTGACGTAGCATAGTGGCTGAATTGCGTAGCACATTACGTAGAATTTTGCGGAAATGAGCAGTCGCTAGACAATCAGAACTCGGAAGGTTACATTGAATTAGGTAGTTTTTGTTAGATATTGCGACTAATTTATAATGATTATGTGGAATGTCATTACTCTAGAGTGATTTTGGTCCGGGATGTAGTATAGTGGCTGAATTATGCAGCACATTAGCTAGAATTTTGCGGAAATGAGAAGTTGTTAGAGAATTAGAAGATTATATTGGATCATGTAGATGTAGTTTAGATATCGCTATTATTTATAATAATTATGTGGAATGTAATTAGTTTAGTGTGATTTTGGTCCATGACGTGGTATAGTGGTTGAATTATGTAGAATTTTGCGGAAACGAGCAGTTGCTAGAGAATCAGAAGATTATATTGGATTATGTAGTTTTAGTTTAGATATCGCGATTAATTTATAATGTGGTATTTAATAGTTTAGTGTCATTTTGGCGTGTGACGTAGTATAGTTGCTGAATGATGTAACACATTAGGTAGAATTTTGCGGAAATGAGCAGTGGATAGACAATCAGAAGGTTATATTGAATTATGTAGCTGTTTAGATGTCCCTGCTTCCGTACATGCTTAATTTAATCAGCTAAACTTTGATGGAAATAAGCACTGGCGTAAACAGTAGAACACTGATATTAGAGTGTAGATTATGGACTTGCAGCTTGGATATGGCAAACGTTCGTTGTACAGACACACAACGAAATAACTAAAACACAACCATGCCGAAAGGAGAAAATGCTCGCAATGCCAAAGGTCTTCCTGGGGATGAATTGCCGACATGTATCTTGTATATAGTGTTAATATTTGGTTCTGATGGTTTAAGTAACATGATAATTTTTTCCTGCCAAGGTAGGGGGTTAGGTGGGTAGAGTAGCTTGGGAGGTGAATTGCAAAGATGGATTGAAACCAAGCTAATTTCTCGGGAATTTTCAATTTAGATGCTACTCCCTTCATTCAAGACCAAGCTTCCCATTTGACGAAGCACACTTGCCGAGGTGATACTTTGACCTTTAATAACTCAATATATAATTTTGATAAAATAATAAATTTATAATGGTTAGATTTGTATGTAAAAATACTGTTACATAAATAAAATTAATATATTAGATTATTAGTATATATTCTGATTTATTGATGGTCAAAGTACCATTTCAAATAGTTTCACAAGTCAAAGTGGGAAGCTTGGTCTTGAATGGTGGGAGTATATGATATCGTCACTTTAATTAAAATTGTAAAGGTGGATGTCAAGATATTTTGAGAACATAGAAACCTTGTATTCTTTCGTAGTAGTTAGAGTACTCATGTGTATGAAAGAAGTTTGATAAGTTTGGAGGTGTGTGATAGTGCCAAACCTAGGTATTAACTATTAAGATCTGAAGAGGGCCAATGTTAAACAAACCTGTATCATTATTATTATTTTTCTTTCTATAAGAAGTACTTTTATCAACCTGTGTTATGTGTTTCCCTGTTGATTATAATAAAACAAGGATATATGTGAACTTATATGTGAGAAAAAAATTGTTTGTGGAACCTTATGTTTTGAACTTGAAACCTTGCAATTGCTAATTAAATTCAATTCCAATTGTGTATGTAGGATTATTGATCATTGCATAAAGAAGAGACTCCAATGGAATGCATGTTTTGCTCGCAAAGTAATTAAGGAAAGTGAATACTATGAGGAAATGATGCGTTATTTGCGGAGACATCTTGCGGTGAGTATAGTGTCTATTTATAGTTTATGCTACTCTTGCCAAAAAGTAAGAAATACGCTATAACTTAATGAAAGATTGGATGTAGGCACTAGGCAGGCTTTTTTTTTGGGACTACTCCCCCCTCCTTTGATTGAGAACATGCAAGTTTTGTTACATGTATTCTGGAGCAAAATTATGAGCGGTAGTTTTTTTTTTTTGATAACATTTGTGAATAATTAAAAAAACTAACACATTGTTTGGGTGGGGGGATTCGGAGTGAAAGGAAGGAGTGGGAATGTGTGCGATTTAATTCCCCTTGTTTGGATACAAGGTTTGGGTAGGGAAGGGGATGGAGGAGGGATCCAGTTTCACTCTCTCTCTCTCTCTATCAAATCTATCCCTCCAAAATTGGAGACAATTCGAGGGAAAAAGAAAACCCCTCCCCTCGCCTTGCCTTTCCTCTCTTTCTCTTTCTCTTTCCGTCCCTTCCCTTCCTTTCCCATTACCTATCTAAGCACACCGTAAGACCAAGTCTTTTAATGTAGTGTTTTGTTGAATTTCATTTCCATCAGTTTTATTTAGCTCTTCAGAAAGGATTTTTGGCTGTATAATACTATAATTACACTATACCGTTGGCTTTGGCTTGGTTTATGATCTTGTATTAAACGATTTAGATATGGTCTGAAACTAAAGAATGTCCGACTAGTTACCGTTCACTTATGTGGTAGACAACCCAGTTGGGCTTGTTTTTCCTTACACAAAGGTTTGACTTATGTACATCAATGTCTACTTGGTTATCACCGTCCCTTTCCTGCATTTCTCTCCATCCAAACAATGTTTTAGTCTATCACCTAATAGTAAGTTAGTCTGGAGTGCTAGTGGTTGTGGATAGCGGCTTAGCAGTGGTTTGGCTTGTGCGGTTAAAGAGAAACAATCGCTACTTCCAAAGAAGAGTTTATTATCATGACGCTTTGTGGGATGGAGTGGTTTACCATGCTTCCCTTTAGTGTCACTTGCTGGGATTTTCTTTGAGGCTTTTTTATTAATGATGTAAAACTTGATTGGCACACTCCTTTCTCTAGGAGAACCTTTTACGCTATTGGACAAATTTCTTTCTTTACTTTGTCAAGTAAAACTCTCTTATTTCCCTGCCTAAAAAATAACAAAAGAAAAGAAACCTAGGACGTGTAATTGCCTTCATGTTTAGTTTCCATAAGGTTCAGATTATTATGAAGTGAAGTATTTTCATGAAGTAACTTCCTGATAACCTTTTCACTCTGGGGAAGGGTGTAACTTTTGGGAAGTACACTGAAGTGGCGTTTTCTAGACCAAATGCCTGCTTTCCTTTTCCTTTAGTTTCTTTTGTGTTGTATGTGAGAAGGTTGGGGGGGTGGGGTGGATATATTCTTTGATATCCTTGAGGTAGCTTCTCTACAAGCTACCACTTCCATGCACTGTGTGGATTCTGCTTGTTGTTTGTCGCCAGAGTGTGCTGATGGAGTTTCTGTTATGGTTCATGGTAACCTAGATATAAAGTCTTGACGTGCCAACTTTTTCTTGCAGCTGTTCCCTTATCACCTTTCAGAATATGTTTGCCGAGTTATGAGGATTTCACCATTTCGGTATTACTGCGATATAATATTTGAGGTTATGAAAAATGGTAAATGTCTTATCCTTTTCTTTCTAAAATATCTTGACCTGATGCTATTGCATATGGTTGTGTAGTATATTGCTGAATGAGCAATAGTTGTTACTCTTGAGGATTCATACTTTTAACTTGAGTGCATTTGCCTAATTGATTTAGTCATATACTCCTGGTAAAGTCCAGTGCATTATATGATTCCAAATCTTAAATGCACTTGGTTTGAAATCAAATTGAATACATTGTCACCCTCCATCTTTAGGAGGATGTTGATAATGCAGTATGTTCTTTGGGTTGTACCTGACAATTTATGACGGTTGAAGGGTTTGACATTGATGGAACCCACTCCCTTTTCCCTATCCCGTTTCATCGTATAACTGATTAGTCTTCTACGATCCTCTGCCACATTCCTTCTTTTTGGCAAAATTTGAATCTCTTTTTAGTGCTTGATGTACTCTTAGTCTTCTTCCATATGGTACAATCTATACTATTGTAATCTTGCAGAGCAACCATACGATAGCATTCCAAATTTTAGTGCAGCAGATGCATTGCGGATCACTGGAGTAGGAAGGAATGAATTCATTGATATCATGAACAAATGCAGATCTAAGGTACTACCTACTCAATTGCTTAGTGTTCCTCTTGAGAGTTCTTGCTGCTGCTTGTACTATGCAAATAAGATCAGTATGCAGTTTGTGCTGTGTCAATCGTTTGCATAAGTTTTCTGTATCTAGGCTCAGTTAAGAGCTTTGCCCTTTTTCCGGTCACTTTCTCTTTCTTGATTGGACCATGGGGAATATTGGATCTTGGATTAACTAAGGTCTCATCGCTTTTTGGTTTGCTACTCTGCACTTACAGCACATTGTTTCTAGTCCTTAAGATCAGATAGTGTTTCTCGCTGTGACTAGATGTCTTGAAGAAACGTATTTTACACCAAATGAATCAAGCAATAGGCTGCAGATAACCCGAAGATGGAGTGGTTGGAAAGGTAATGAGTGTTGCTCCTGTCACGAGTACAGGACTGAACCATTTGGCTTATAAAAGCAGCCCTGATGGCTTTCAAGCCATTTTCACCCTTGTTTGAAAAGGATACGCTTGCCTTCACTGACCTCTTTTTTTTTTTTTGTATCCTCCGGTGCTCCCCAGCCGCAGCTTACTATGTTTTTCCAGTATTTTCTAGCAGCAGAGCCTTCTTTCTTTAAGGATTGCAAATCCAGGTTTAAATTATGGAGGGAAGGGTTTAAGGTTTGCAAATTCAATGGGGGCAGAGTAACTAAGCATTAATAATGTTGAAGAAGAATATATAGGACATATTAACCAAAGATCAATCATGCACAAGACAGTTGATAATATGAAGTCAGGCAACTTTTTTGCCACCGGGCCTTTTTTTTTTTTTTTTTAATTTACGGAATTGTTGCTGGAGGCTTTTTTTTTACCAAGCTGTCACTGGCCTCTCATTTCTTATACCAATATGGTAATTCAGCCGTTTAGTTGATGCTAAGCAATTCATTTAAAATTTCTTACGCCCTTCATTTGTAAATAAGAGAATGTGTGATTTTTCTGCTTGGGGGTGTTTCTGTTTGTCACTTCAGATATATTGTGAGTTGTGACCTTTCAAGGTTCAAGGCATGATATTACTGTGATTTTAGTGTTGTACCCGTTAGTGTTGTTTTTTGTAGTTTCTTCATTCTGTTTAGTGAAAAGAACATCCTCTGTCAGTATTTTAACTAATGGTTTCCAAATTGTTGGAAACGAAGAAAATCCTCTCTTGGCCTGCCCGTGTTCTGTTTTTGCTTACATTCTGTGCATTTCGTTTTGCAAAGCTTGAATTTTGAAAAGGTGGGATGGGCCTTTTTTGGAGCTCAATAGAATGGGGAATGTGGTAATTTTGAACTTCTTAGACTCTTTCATGTTATTTTCTCTGATAACTTTTTCATTGAAGTCGACCTTCCAGAAATTCATGTCGAAAATCAACAAGTCAATTGCTAAAAACATGGAGTTATGCAATTCTTTTTCTTTTTTTAGTGAATGATTTTTAAATAGAGGGGAATGGAGGAAATCCCCCCTTGGCCTGCCTGCGTACGATCTTTGCTTACAATTGATATATTTTCGGATTGTGATGCTCTAATTATTGAGAAGGTGGAATGTATGTCCACGTTGTACACTTCTCATGGGATTTATAGTTTTAAATGTTTTAGATTCTTTCATGACGTTTTCTCTAATTGTTTTCATTGATGTGGAGCTTTCAGAAATTCATGTGGAAAATTAACAAGTCAATTGCAAAAGAACTTCTACCTACACAACCAGCGGATTTTCCTATTGAACCTTGGTGGGGTGTTTGTCTTGTTAATTTTACTCTTGAAGAATTTAAGGTAACATCTCTAACCCTCTGTTCTTGTTCTGATGTTATCCTGAATTTTGTGAGCTGACTTTTTATTTCTGTGTACGTGTCAATTTTTGTGTAAAAATGACGTTGTTATCCGTTCTGCTCGAATACTTGGATAACATAGTAATGTCGTGGTCTTACCTTGAACTTATGGTGTATATAATGTAAAACATTTTTATCAGCTTCTCTGCTTCCTTCCCTTCGCAGAAACTTTCTGAAGAAGAAATGGCAACAATAGACAAAGTCTGTAAGGATGAAGCTAATGTATACGCTAATTTTGATCCTAACATTGTCAAGGGACTTTATACGCGAGGTTTGATCTATTTTGATGTCCCGGTAAATTCAGAGGACCGCTTTAAAGGTAGTTTTTCCCTCTTTATTCATTATTGGCCGATGGCATTAATTGTATTTTCGGCTTTAAAGGTAGTTTTTTTTTATTTGGTAGGCTTTTAAGAATTTTTGAACTTTGGTGGTTACTGCATGCTACCTCTCTTCCAAAGCGAACCATCCTCCTTCCTATTTGGTGGTCCATCTGATTACCTAAAGACTACTTGCTCACCTATTCTCAACACCCTTTCTATAAAAGATGCATTTACTTTGGGTATCTTTCAAAAGCATCCCATCCACTAAATTTCTCTCTAGAAGGGTGACTGCATACGGATAAAAGTCCTTAGACCTGTCACTGGCGGATTCTAGACTGGGTGGTTGTTGGCGTATCGGTTTAATATTCCATTTAGTAGCATACTAGTTGTGCTGCTTAGGGAGTTCAAAGTATGAAATTAGTCATAGATGAAGTTTGTTTATATTTTTTGTAAGATATTACTGGATGGTTTGAAAATAATGGTGAGAGTAAATTATAAATATAAGTTATGGGAAGTAAAACAATTTGATGTAGGACTGGATACTTGCTACCCTTTTTTTTGCAATGCTTATGCAGCCAATACTGATTAGTTTGGCTTTTGGCTTTATATTTTCCTCACCTATCTTTCTTTGTTTGAGCCCACTGGGCCAAAGTTTCGTGTCGTATTTCATGATTTGCGCAGAAACTGTGGTGATCCAGGAACTTTTGAGGGATTAACTTCTTTGTGGAATTTGAGCTTCATAGTCCAACCTTGTTTGAAACCTACAATTGTGCATCATGTTGTAAGGGGAAACTGCTCAGACATCTTATATGGCGACGATAAATTCTTAAACTCTGTGTATTGCACTTAAGATAGGATGTGGTATACTATATACATAAATCTTCTTAACAGAAAGCCTGAAATGCAAATAGAGCAAATAGAAATAGATGCCGTATCATGCGCTGTAGCGGTCTTGGCGGACTGAGGGAACTGCCTCCTTTTTGTTGCTTCTATACAATGGGTTCTTGGCAATTGTCCTCTTTGTGTATGGATGTAGTAATCAAAGAGAAGACATTTGATGATTGCCTCTTCGACACCTTGACCCATAGGAGCATCAGCACTCGGAAGATGTGGACACGCTCAGTTGAGTTTATGTTACTATAAGTTGCAAAGACAGAGGATGACATTTTTTATTTGGTATTGAACTACTGTCAAGACTGTGGGTGGGGAATGGGATAGCTGTTTATTTGTGGGTAAATCATACAAATATGTTGTGTATTTGTATTGAAGTGTCCCTTTTAAATTTTCGTTAGCTTCGGCCATTAAAGAGGCAGAATAAAAAGATGGTGATACATCTTGCACCTCAAAGTTAAACCATTTGAATATCTCTCTTATGAGTTTTAAAATGAGAAGATGTTCTCGACTCTTTTGCTTAGCAGGGTTTGTGTCATTGCTGGTAAAAGCTGAGTATTATCAAGCTAAGTTTACATTGCAGTCGAAAATCTAATACGGTCTGAGTCTTTCGTTTATCATTACCTGTAGACCATTGTTGAAAGCTGTGACTTTACAAGGTGTGATTTAAACTATCTTTCAAGGCATTCAGACATTGTTGGGTAGAGTAATTTACCTTTCAACTCTTTTGGTGCATGCCTTATGGTTTGTTTTTGGATTCTATTTTTCGATGGTTTAAATGATAATTGGCACTTTATGTTTTTACTCTCGTCTTTGGAGAGTTTTTGGTCCTCGATCAATGAACATCTTTCTCTTTTTCTTCAACATAAAAAAATGAATTTAAGTATTACACTGTTGCATTTTCTTCGACTGATCCTGACTTCACTGTCCTCCGAAACTTTTAACTTGCATTCTTGCCTAAGTCAGTTGATAAATGCCATTTCAGTTTCAAGGCTGGAGGGATTTGTTTCAAACAGGGAACAGTCATATGAAGATCCTATTGAAGAGTAAGCAAGTTAACTCTCCACATGGATACCCTTTTTTCTAACTCTATTATTAAACTTGATTGATCGATACCCTTACGTACGGATGCCCTTTTTAGGTTACTTTATGCAGTTTTTGTTGTTTCAAGTGAGAATGCAACTGTAGCCGAACTTGCAGCTACATTACAGGCTGACCTCTTGCAGCTGCAATGTGCTGCATCCTTTGCTTGTCGACTGGGCTGGGCTGATAAAATAATTGATCCCTCCGCTGTGCTTCAGGATGCAACTGCCCTTGGATCTCTTGGTCTTAGTGATGATGAAGATGGTTCTCAGGCCAGTGTAGGCTCCACAAATGTGTCACTAGATGGAGTGAATGTTCAACTGGATTTAGGGTCAGAAAGTAGAGCAGCTTCAAATTATGCCCGTGTTGCTTTTATTGTTGATGCTAATATAACTTCATACCTCATGATGGGATCTGTATCACCAGGTTTATATTCTCTTACTATGTCCTGGTCTCTGTTGTCATTCATGTCTGTCATTTTCTTTTAAAAGGGTCATAACCATGGTGCTTTGAGTTGTTTAATTATGGTTTAAGGTACTATTAACTTTGTGGTTTTTTCTATCTGAATAGAGAGAAATGTTACTTTTGAGCTTTAGTACTATAAAAGTCGCTCATTTGGTTTTGTCTACATGGACTTTGACGTAATAATTGCTTGCAGAATACCACCAGCAAGTTCTTTCTTTGTTATTACTTAATACTAAACACTTGAGCTAGGTCAATAATTATTGACCATATAATGAAAGAAACTAAGGGCAGGAGTAGAAAAGTAAAATAAATTAAAGCTGTACCTCTGTCTTTGACCATGTCTTATTTCTATCTTGAACTTTTTCTTTCAGGATTAAAATCGCATGCTGTAACACTATATGAAGCGGGTAAGCTAGGTCATGCTAGCATTGCAGATCTTTGCAAGGATCTGGGCACGTTAGAAGGAGCCAGATTTGAGGGGGAGCTACAGGAATTTGCAAATCATGCATCTAGCCTTCGTTGTGTTTTAGAGTGTCTGCTTTCTGGAGGTGTTGCTTCTGGTAATGGAAATGCAGAAATGTCTTACAAGGAGGACACTGTATCTTCACTAAGCAATGATGCCTCTATAGCAGTTGCCACCAGTTTGATTGATAATGCTGGTATTTCTAATGAGGATGAGCCTCGGGATATGGGTACACAGATTGATGCATCAGACGATGATGCCCTTTCGAATTCAGCATCCAGGGACAGCTCTGTGGACACTGAGATTTTGAAGGAAGATCATGAAAACGATCTGTCTTCTGCTATCTCCTCCAGTGATATCCATAGTTCTAGTGACAATTCAAGGTTGGAGCCTATCATGGAGGACGATGAGAAATCAATCGTGGGAAGTGGTGTTGCGAAAAGGAAAAGGAGTTATCGTGTTGATATTCTTCGTTGTGAAAGTTTGGCTAACCTTCCACCTTCAACATTGGAGCGTTTGTTTCGTCGAGACTATGATATTGTTGTATCCATGGTTCCTCTCCCTCAAACGTCGATTTTGCCTGGGCCAACTGGACCTGTTCACTTCGGTCCCCCCTCACATTCGTCCATGACACCTTGGATGAAATTAGTGCTATATTCCACTGTAGGTTGTGGACCTCTGTCTGTCGTTCTAATGAAAGGCCAATTTTTACGGTTACTTCCTGCACCATTGGCTGGTTGTGAGAAAGCCCTTGTATGGTCATGGGATGGCTCTACAGTTGGAGGGTTGGGAGGCAAGTTTGAAGGGAACTTAGTGAAAGGAACTATACTTCTTCATTGTGTTAACTCACTTCTAAAACATTCGGCTGTACTGGTGCAGCCACTCAGCAAGTATGATCTTGATGCAACTGGAAAAGTTGTTACTATTGATATTCCGCTGCCCTTGAAGAATTCCGATGGGTCAATTGTGCGTTTAGAAGAAGAGTTGGGGCTAGGCATGGTGGAAAGCACGAGGTTGGAATCACTACTGAGGAAAATAGTGGATAAGATAGATTTGTGGACTATTGGTTATATCCGTCTACTAAGACTTTTTATAGATAAAGACCGGTCCTCATCTGATGTTGAGAAATATGAATGGGTACCCTTGAGTGTAGATTTTGGTGTACCTCTGTTTGGTCCAAGACTATGCAAGAATATGTGTAAAAGAGTTACCTCATCGCAGTTGCTGCAAATGGAGTCCTTCAGTGAACACCATGAAGCAATGCATGGATTAAGAAGGCGGCTGCGTGATGTCTGTGCAGACTACAGTGCGACAGGCCCTGCTGCAAAACTGCTGTATCAGAAAGAGAAATCGAAGGATACATCTCGACAACTCATAACCTATGCGAGTGGAAGGTGGAATCCTCTTGTGGAACCATCTTCCCCCATCTCTGGAGCCAGTGGTGATCACCAGAGAAAGAAACTTTTGTTAAGGCAGCGTTCACGGAAGGAAGTTCTTAGCTTTGATGGGAGCATTCTTAGGTTAGTTGTCTTTTCACTTCACTTTCTTATTTAATTTCTTTGGGCATGTTTCTAGTGCTGCTGAGATATGTAGGTAAGTTCAAATGGGTATTTCTGGTGCGCTTCTGGAGGGTTTTGCATCTTGCTTAGTTGTTTTGGTCCATCATATGCTTGGTCATGGTTTCCTATGGCTCGTCTGTCTGTCTTTTTGCTTTAGCTTAGTTTAGATATTGACATCCTGTTTTGACTTTTGAGTGCAGGTCATATGCTTTGACACCAGTTTACGAGGCTGCCACCAGGCCTATGGAAGAATCAGTTTCGACAGGCATGCCAAAACTTGAGCCTGATGATGCTGACAGCAAAGAAGTGATCCTCCCTGGTGTGACTCTTTTATTTGATGGAGCAGAACTGGAGCCATTCGAAATAGGCGCTTGTCTCCAGGCTCGTCAACCAATTGCCTTGATATTGGAGGCATCAGCCACCTCCTCTGGTTTTGCACCTAAATAGGCTTATTAGGTCATTATCTTCTGTGATTTTCTGGAAGATGATAGTGACCAATAGACTGTATGGGGGACTGTGCTGCTCCTTCAATAATTAGCTATGTTGCTTTGTTATCCTCTTTAGGTTGGAGGGGGATCAACATCTAGCGGCCATTCTTTGTAAAAGGTATCCTCTTCTTTTCTTGGAAATTATGAGTTTCTGATATTAAGTAAACTGCAATTTCTTGAGAAAGCTTTCCGATTACAAAATTAATTGTTACAGAATTTGATGTGATCACTGGCTGTTGATATGGAAATTAGTTGTTACAAAACTTGATACTTCAGTTCTAAGGTGGATAGTGAGTAGTGACTATCATCCCTTTTCTCTTATACAACATGGAGCTAATTTTTATTTCAGATGTTTGCAGCAGTCGTGGTAATTTCTTTAGCATTTATATGTTGTTAAGGGTTATAAGAATGGTATGAAGCTCAATAATTTTATATGCAATATCGAATTTTGGGTTTAGCATAAGAATGTTATTGGTGATCGAGCTTCTGTAAAGTCTTTGTCGTTTGGTCTCATTATGTTTATCCGTATTGTGACTGCTCGTTTATAAAAGTAAGCCCTACACTTCTGTTATTATTGTCCAGTGGTGAAAGGATGTGCATAAAGTCGTAATATGTAGTTCTCATGAAACTTTACATATCATTCAGATGATCTTTCACATGGTTGTTATCTGCACCATTGGCGTGTTCAATTTAATTTCTCAAAAGCCAAAAGTGTAATGGTTCTCGCTGTTTTGACTTTGCAGGTGGAACAAATGCCGAATTCTTTTTGATACCTGTAGCTCGTGAATTGGTAGCTAAAGATCTAATACCATCCTCATTTTTGTTTATGTTTGCGGCAACTGAAAATAGAAAGAGCTGTCTTTTGTTTCTGGTTTAATTTTTGGAATTTTGGCTTGTGGCGTACATAGATAAGAGGGGGCTCAATCTCCAAGCCTGTACTGTTTGTTTTAGGTACAATCGTTGGTTGTAGCTGGGGATGTATGTTTTAATATAGGCAGTCCCCTCATGGAACATCTATATCTATTTGTAAGGGGTAAGAAAAGTAAAGAAAAAGGAGGGAATGATGAGACACTTCGAGGAGGATGCAATGTAAAATAAGCCAATATAATGATTAAATGCAATTGGCTTTTGAAGGTCGATACTGGCCATTTGTTTCATGAGAATTTAGTTGTACCATTGATTATTGTTATCTTTCGATGTTCAAGGCTGTGTGATTATCATCATCTGTTTCCCTTTTACTTTGGGCAAGTCTTCAGTAAAACTGTTGTGGTGTTTTCATTTAGAAAATTTTGATATTTTTTTTGGTTTCATCTTTCATTTAGTCCGGTTTTGAGTCAGGCAGAAACACTAAACTCTCCCTCTGAGTTTTAACGCTGTTGCATTTCCAAGGTCTCGAACCTGAGTCGTTTGGTTAAGCTAGATAAATCCCTTAGTAGTTGATTCATGCGTTTTGGTAAAATTTTAATATTTTGAAGCGTTAGAATTTTAAGAAAGTCTTACATAAAACATTCTAATTTTAAGTTAGAATTAAAGCGTTTTAAAAAGGTTGTTTTTGACTTAAAATATTGATTTTGTTATAGTGTTAAATAAGAGTGATTACTTTAACTCAATTTGTGATTTGGACTACATAATTTATAACAATTTGTGTGAAATGTAAGGTTTTAATACATTATGATGAATTTTTAAAATATCAACACTTTATCTCAATAGTTCACATTTTCTAATTTAGCATATCAATAATTCAGTTTACTTTCATTCAATTCCGTAATATGGTTCATTTCTGAGCCATATAATTAAGTACAATCATGCAATTTCACTCCACAACACAAGATTTAAATAAAGTATTTACCCCATTACACCATTGTTTTACATCTTTTAAATTTCTCCTTTCATATTTTAACAAACACGGTAGAGAATGAAGAGAGTATTTACCCTTGGAGATTGCAATGTCGGTATAGCATTGCCAGACATTGGGAACAAAGGAGGTGAAGTAAAAGCCGTTCACGTGGCAGGCAAAGGCAAGGCAAAGGACCCATCACTCTCTGCCATCTTTGCATGCCGTTCCCAAAATGCACATACTCCAAAACACGTCAATCTCACTAACTAATCAGCACACCCTCCCAAACACAAATGACACTAAAGTCCTAACTTCACTTCACTTGACTTCTAAATGGTACACCAAGATATTTATTTATAGCATATAGTTTCCCACCAATATATATATTTAGATGCCCATGTGATACATCATAATTCGACGGTCCAAAAATGATGCACTCTGCTTCTTACTTTCGCTCTACGTCCACACTTTCCATCTTCCCTCGCACTTCTCTGACTTCACCTTCATACTTCCCGCCATCTTCTCTTGCTGGGTAATCATCTTACTGGTTGTTAGAAAATCTATACTGTTTCTCTAGCTCATTTATCACACTCTTTTTTGTTATTTATACATTGGAGTAGCTAATGTTGCGGGAGAGGGGATATGAGGCTTCGAAGTTCGAACCTATGACACCTTTAAGCAGGTTGAACTTCCAACCATTGGGCCAACCTTGCTTTTATCACATTTCTTACACCAGCAGTCCTTTAATTTTATTTATGGAATATGAAGTCTTGTATGAGGCTGTTTAGCTAATGCCGCGGAGAGGGGTACTAGGATTCGAACATGGGACAACCCCATGCAGGAGGGTTCACAACCATTGAGCTAATCTTGCTCCTCATGTTTATTTCTAATAGTAATAAGTCAACCTTTATATAGAATGAGAAAGTCTTGAGACTGTTTATTTCTAAGTCAAAATTGGATTGTTTTAAAAGGTTTACTCAAATTAGTCGTCTTTTTGCCACATATATTGGTTAGAAAATACCACTTTAAATCAGTTTGTGATTAAGTCGGTTTTTAAGTTGAAAATAGATGGTTTTTATAGATAATTTGCATAGAAGTTACCCTTTTATTGCTACCAAGGGACCCTTTTGCTCAACACAATTACTGTTTTGGTGGTGAACTGGTTATTGATTGGATTTGAGAAGTTAATAGAGAAGTTGTTGCATGAAATTTTGTAGTCTTACTGTTGAGGATCATTCTTGTGGTAATTTGAGGTTTTACTACAAAGCTAGGCTGCTGAAGTTACTGCACCCGTGTCCCGGTTTACCATGATCGTCGAATTTTTATACAGGGAAGGGTGATTATGTATTGTAAATGGCGTTTTGCTTGGAAAACCAATTGGTTTTAGCATAGTAAATTTGAGGGATCATATTATATTTAAGATTGTATCAAGCAATTCGTGTCAGGCTGTTTACTGTGAAAATTTAAACAACTCAATTTGAGTGGCAATGGTCGTGGTTGGGGAGCGGGCCGTGGTTTTTTCATTGGTGATAAAATTTGTTCCCTGTTTCCCTTTATTGTTGCACTATAGTTAGAAGATAACATTTCCATAGAAGTCAAATCTGGATTAAGCATGCCTATTATGTGGAGATCATTTTTTAAGAATATCCCTCAATGTTTGGATAATTCCTCTTTACATTTTGGCAATTGTATATTACTTGTACACAATATTTTTCGGAGAAAGTAGGTTAGCTGTATTAAGACTCATTCTGATTTATGGACAGATTGCAATCAAGCAGGAAAAGTTCATGTAGCAATGAGCATTTTTCTGCCAAGGTAGGTCCATTTTCAGATATTGTCGCATGTTTCAGATGATTTGTTCATTCAGTATCTGTGGAGCTTGACTATATTTGTTTTTGGCTTAGGTTAGACATTGGGGTGCATTACTCATGTTTCTATGAGCGCCTTTGCTCGTAGTACCCAAGAGCGTGAACTTGAGGTATCTCTTTTTCTATTGAATATCTTCTGCATTTAATGTGTATACTTTTTTGAACGAGGAGCTATTCAAAAGATTTTCATGAAGGAGAAATTGTAGATTTTTTTACTCTGCAAAGAAATAGAGTGATGATTATTCTCTCTATACCCTGGCAGTTTAGAGCGATTGATAATAAAAGAGAAAATCAATGTCAGGCTACATGGATTATCGCAGTCGCTAGTCCTTTCATCCCTCTTTGAAACTCCATCAGATATCTCAAACAATTGGGCTCGGAACAGTTAGGAGTCTGTTTGACATTGTGGATATGGGAGGATATAAAAATGTTAAGGCTTTCTTCTCTCTCCTGCAATCTCATATGCCCTGCCTGCTTTGGAGAAAAAAAGATATCCTTGTCCTGTATGACTTAGTGTGTAAAATAATATGTATGCGTTACCTGTGTGGCAACATGGTGCATACCGTGGCCTGGTTGGCAGACTGATGAAACAATGTAGTGGGACATGGCTGGGTGTTCGCACTGATGATAATGTGGGAGATGTGAGTTAGTCGGTTTTCTGTCTATCATAATGCTTTTACCTGCATGTCTAACTTCACATTACTAATAGTGACGTATGATGAGTAGAGCTGTTTATTGCAAGCACTTTGTTCCTGAGAGGTATTGCTTTTCATCTTAAGTATGTGTGACCTGAGAATAATGCTAAAGAGAAAGATGTACCCTCTTATTACTGACTTTTTCTAGGTTTGGCAATCCGTAGTTTCTACAATTTTAGCAAATTCAATCAGCAATCGGTAGACTGCTAGTCTTGAAAAACTAGAAATCAGGGGAGAGAGGTATGGGTTTACGTCTGCAACAGTGGCTAGAGGACTTCCGAACATTCATCCACACCAGAAAGTCATTTGCAGCCTCTGCAATTCCTTCTAGTATCTCCTCAGACAAGATTTCCTCCTGTCTCATGAATCCGCCGATTGAGTTGACATATTGCCTTTGTAATTGGGACAGTGCCTGTGCTTAAGCAGAAGACAAGTGGACCAGGAAGATGGGGGGAGTTGTACCTGCACCCTTGGCTTCCCAGGTTGTAGCACACAAAAGACTATGTCATTTCAGGCCTTACAGACATGAATTTCAGGTGGGGCTGGAATAGATAAATTGTCTTTGCTAGAAGGACCTTAAGTGTTGGTGGATTTGAGTTGCTCTTACTATTGTTTATCTGTGCATGAGCTCTGGTGGAAGGTTTAGATTGTGTCCTTAGGGGTGATAGAAACATGCAAACAGAGATGGAAAGCCGAGTTGGTGTTGTTAAGGAGAAGCAAGAATACAGAGAGATAGAGTTGCTGGGTTTGAATGGTAGATTTAATGGGGGAGTAGAACTGGAAATATGCAAGTGCAGCCTATTTTGTAGGTCAGACATTTCTTTTTGTTGTTGGTTGGTCTATGGCCTGAGGTTGCGTAGTGGGAATACGGATACAGTTGCAGTACATGTTACATTCTGCCAACTTGATTTGGTTGATACCCTTGGTCAGGTTGAGATGTCTTCTAAGGTTTAAGATGAGTTATATCCATTTGACATAGTCCCTTTTTTATCCCTTCCAAGTTACACCATGTCAACCATGACTCCATTATTCCGCTCACTTGCCTCTAGGTGGTTTTCTTTTGATCTGTTTGAGGATGAAGCTCAATCTGGAAGAAATGGATATTAAATACTGATAAATAATTCTCCCTACATTTGATGTCCTGTTTGGATTCTCGAGCTCGTAACTTTGTGTTCTTATGCTGATCAGTCAGGGATCAACCTGTTAAGTTCTAATTGAAGAGGATTCTGATTTTTAAAAGTTATTGATAATTTGATATAACATATGAAGGACATTTTGTAATAATACTCTTCTATGGTTGTTATGACATGTATGTGAATGGCTAAGTTTTGCCACCATGTATTAGTTAGGAGATTGTGGAGTAAGCATGGTTTTTAGAGAGATTGATTTTGGAGACATTTGTTCATGAATTGCTATGAAAGAATTAGCTTATGGAGGCTGATGTCTCATAATACTTTTTTGATAAGTCATAATGTCTCTGTATAATGATTTTCTGTTTTGCCGTGGAAGCAAGAAGGTCTGAGTACGATGGAGACAACCGAAGAATTCAAAATCCTCCCAGGCCAGGCATTTCCCTTAGGCGTATCAGAAATTGAGAATGGGATAAACTTTGCTATCTTTTCACAACATGCAACTGCTGTCACGCTTTGCTTATCGCTTTCCGGCAGTGGCAGGTGCTTATGCTCTCTTCTTTAGTAGTTGTTGAAGTAATATCCACTTGAATAAATTGGGTTTGTTTCGCTCTTTTCCTTTGTCTTTTTGTTAGGTTGGGGATACCTTTAAGTTATTTATGCGTATTGATGTTCACAAATTTGGTTTTGGTGCATTATATTTGATTAAATTATTTTTCCTTTGGGTTAAAATATTATAGACTAGAGATTAGGTGCTTGTTGAATTTTTCATTCTAATGCTGATGAAACACAGAGCTCTTGTTAATTTGCTGTTCTCTGTTCAATGTTCTTAGGTAGCACCAGTGTTTCTGAATCTTTTACAAGTCACTAGGTGTTATTGTCAAGTTCCTTTCTGTTTGTTATATATGACATGAAGTAAGAACTGAACATGGTAGTCCTTCCTCCTTTTAGGAATGAGTGTGATACAGATACTGCAGTGATCACGGAGTTTGTGCTGGATCGCAGTTTGAACAGGACAGGAGATATATGGCATATTTGTATTGAGGTAACCTTTTAGTTGCTTCTGACTTGCTGTTTGACAAATGTGTTTATGTTGTAAGATTTATGATAGGGCTTTCCCGTGAGCTTTGAGGTGGAATTTTCGTATGCATGTTTAGGGGCCTTTGAAGATGTCTAGATTTGTAAGTATACATATGAGATGTTGTGCGACTATAAAATACCAATTTCCCAATTCATTCTGTGCCAAACAATGTTTTTTCTACACAGTGAGGGGTTTCGCTTGATGGTATACAAGGGAGATGATTTCCTATTTTCCGTACGTCTCATTGTATATATATCTCTATACATGTTGCTTGATTGGATATTCTCCCCCCTGATCCCCTTAATAAAAGAAATGTTGGCCAATAGGTGTCACCTCTCGATGGAAATCTTGTCAGTACGAACTCTGTTGGATGAAAGTGGATACAGGCTGAGTTGGTTGGAGGTCTATCAAAAAAATATTTACATTTGGTTTAAATAACTTGACTAAAATAGATGGATTCATTTGGTTTACGTTCTATTACGTTACAACATATAAGTTATCGGTAAGAGCAATTCATCTTTGGACTGTGTTATGCAATAGCTGCTTACTTTAAAAACATGAGGCCTGTTTATGGGTTGACATGCATAGTGAGTTGATGTTTACATTTCGGACTTCTCTGTAGTGTCCATGAGTATACAGGCGAACATTGAAGTTGATGCAGTGGGTTAATATAGTGTTTCTTGAAGTGCCCATCCAGTAAATCTCTATATTTTTTTTTTGTGAACATTGTACATGGGAATTAAAAACCGAAACGGGGAAAAAAGGATGTCTCAAGTTTAAGCAGTGGTTTATAAGGCGGAACTGCACTATGTTGTCGTCCGTTTTCAGAAGACTTCGAACATGGCATTATCTTACTATTTCTAATTAGTATGGATTCTGCCTTTCCAAGGGGGTTCTCAGGAAGCATGTTTGAGTTGCTCACTATTATGCTCTTTTTTCTTCCTTTCCTGCTCCTTTCTAAGGTATCTTTATTGTGTATCAGGATCTCCCTCGGAGCGGTGTACTTTATGGATATCGAATGGATGGTCCTCAAGATTGGCAACACGGCCATCGATTTGACAGTAGCACTGTTCTGATTGATCCTTACGCAAAATTTATTGAAGGTCGCCGGCTTTTTGGAGATCCAAATAAAAAGTTGTCTAAATTCTTGGGGACCTATAACTTTGATGGACCCTCTTTTGACTGGGGAAATGATGTGCATCCGAACATACCAGAGGTAATTACATGGTTTATGTTTGTGGTTGGGAGAGGGATGACAATTTCTCTCAAGGTGAATGGTAGAAAGTAATCTTGAATAGTGTGAAGCAAATTGGTTGCTACTGAATATGTATGCATGACAGAGAAAATTCTCTTTGAACTGAAAAATATAATGGTTAACAAAGCGAAAATTACTGTTCTTTTATCTTCTTTCGAAGACAAAAGTTATTTCGACTAAATAATTGATTTGTTGCATAATCCCGCACAGATCCGAACCTAGATCAGCTGCTATTTGCTATAAAGCTCTTTGTTTTTGGGGGCATATCCGTTGCTTGTATTGAGGGTTATTGTGGTATATCTCTTTGCTCATGTATGCGTATCATCTTGTCGTATTTTTTCAGAAAGATCTTGTCATCTATGAAATGAATGTTCGTGCATATACAATGGATGAATCTAGTCAGATTGATGCTGATATACGGGGAAGCTATCTCGGTGTTATTGAGAAGGTAATGGTCTATTGTATTTGGAAAGAATGTGCTATCGGAAAACCATAGACATTTTTCTTTATATAATATGGTTTGTACCTTTAAGCCTGAATTTAAACTTAGGTTTTTAAGTTCCTGTTGGTAATTAATTGATGATGAAGAGAACAGTGCGTCAGCAGGATTCAGTTGTTGTTTTCCTTTCGGCCTTTTTCCGAAACATTAAGTGTTGAGGCTTGATTCTTCCCTGATCTGGTGACAATGGACACCATCTGATTTCCCCCCTATTCTACTCTATTTCTCTGTAAACTCAAAAGTCAAAACTGTGTACCGGTTCCTATCTACATTGGAATCCGAGATATGTGAGACCTATATAAGGGAGTTGATTAAGCACTTTTCAAGTGTTTTGGATTTCTGGAGATTGCTTTAAGGCTCTATAGGAAAGCTCCCATTGTTCCTATTTCCAATTTCCTTATAGTGTATAACTTCTCAGACTTCCTAATAAATATGAGAGATTTTTTATATTCTGATAAGATTGTGAAGAGCTTTATGGCTTAACTTCTTTATTAAAGATTTTTTTTAGAGTCGTAAAAAATATTACAACTTCTTTTTGATATTAGTTTTATTTAATGTAAAGATTCCACATCTATTGGAGCTTGGTATTAATGCGGTGGAGTTGCTTCCAGTCTTTGAGTTCGATGAGATGGAGCTACAAAGGCGCCCCAACCCCAGAGATCACATGGTATGTAGCATCTCTTTTATATTATAGTTTGCGTCCTGTATTTCCAAAATGAGATGAATCCTTCTAATGTTCTTAGTGAATTTTTTGTGGATTTGAGTAATCGTAGTAATCATCGACGAGCACATGCAAATTATTGTTGTCAAGCGCTTTTAAGTAGGATGAACACAGCGAAAAAGAATATTATCGTCTTCATTTTACTTGTCCTTGCCAGTTAAGGTTGTAGAATTAGAGTTTCCTCTGTTTTTGTTTTTCAAGATCGTTGTTTCACTTTATTGCTTAAGAAATTTCTTCATTCACGCTAGTTGTCTTATACTATTGGGTGTTTGTACATGGAAGATTAATACTTGGGGCTATTCAACTATCAACTTCTTTGCACCTATGAGTCGCTATTCAAGTGGTGGTGGAGGGCCTATGAAAGCTGCAGTTGAGTTTAAGGAAATGGTCAAAGCTTTGCATAATACTGGAATTGAGGTGTGTTATATCCTCCTATTTGTAGTCTTTTGATGATCGATTTAGACAGTCTGATAGATTAATACTATAATAGTTTTTGTGACTTATCACATACTACCTCCGCCACACTTTTCATTTGTGACCTTGTACTACGAATAAAGGCCGAAAAAGGTTTAAAAGAAGTGGTATGGAGGTAGATTATAGTTAAGTTTTATAATTTTAGAAGTTATCTGAAGTTGGTACCTTTTTCGTGATAGCAATTCGGAGGTATTGATTCTTAGATGTTTGGTAGATATTGCTAATATCTGTTAGGTGTTTGCCTATTTAATAGTTGGTTTTCAGGTAAAAGTGTTATATGTTTTATTAATTTCCTGAAAACTGACTTAACAACTTGCATATCAAGCTTTCTGGAAAATAGCATATTGGACACAACCCTCTATTCCAAAAAGCTGTTTATCAAACACCTTAAAAAGAGTTCTGACGTGGTCAAACCTCGTAATCTACCATACAATGCTAAAAACTTTTTGGACTGCTTGCATTCAAACATGGCCTTAGTATGAGATGATTTCTCATAAATGGTTGTCTATTAAAATCAGGGTAATTTTGTTTGATTTCGCAGGTCATCCTGGATGTTGTGTATAATCATACCAACGAGGCTGATGATGAATACCCTTATACTACTTCGTTCCGTGGCATAGACAATAAGGTTTGTGATATGCTGCTGTACTTATCTTTAATGCCTCACTCGTGAGCCAGTAGTAGTCTTTAATTGACTACCTTATAACTTCGGTAACAAGATACTCGGTAGCTTGGTGCTTATGTGCATATCTATCTGGATCAGAAACCTTACTTTGTTAATGGATGGGACTCCTTGGTAAGGCGTTCTAGTACACAGCCTTCCCCTTGGAAGCTCAGTTCCCGAATTTTTTAGTGTTTCCTTCCCTTGACTTCATACAAGGTAGGAAATGGGTGATGGTCTAATTTGGGGAAGACAGTTGGTGAACTAATGAGTCATTTCCTGTGTTGTTATCTATGGACTTTGTACTCTGCATAATGCTACAATATCAACTTTAAGTGGAGAATTCTTTGGATCTTCATTTAAGAAGGCCCTCATACGAAGGGAGATGGCTGAGGTTACTGCTTTGATTGACATTTTGGAGAATGTACAGTAATCGGAGATCAAGGATGCTAGAGTTTGGAAGCTAGATCCTTTGGGTACTTTAAGTTATAGGTTTTGGCTTCCTTGACTCGACCAACACCTTCCCCTTTGAGTTTGATTTTGAATGGTATTCGGAAAGTTAAGAGTACATTTAAAGGTGCGTGTCTTTTGCTGGACTATGGTCCCCGACTCCCCGGGTAAATTAACACTCATGAGATGTTACAAAGTTGAAGACTAAACATCGCTCTTCATAACACATGTCATGTGTATATACATAGAAAAAGTTGTGAATTCTTAGACCATTTGTTTCTTCATTGTGATGTCGTTTATGCAATCTGGATCAAACTGATGGGTTTGACTGAGGAGTGAGTTCTCCCATCTGCAAAGGGCTCTCTACATGTTGATTATGTAGGGTTGGGTGGAAGTAAAGAGGGTAGGTTGCTTTGGATTCTTGCGATGTTGGCTAAGTTTTTGTGTATTGGAATTGAACATAATTCTCGATTATCTTCGGAAAATAGTCAGCCTATGGAGTATGTTTGGAGGCGGGTAGTCTACTTAGCTTCTTTTCGGGCTATGGCTTCGGGTCTTTATAAGGACACACCTCTAACTCGACTTCAGAGGAATTGAAACATCTATAGCTCCCACATATATAAGGAGCTGGGCAGAAGCTACAAAATGCGTCCTTTTGTAATTTCTTGTAGAGGATGATTCTTGTCCTCCAACACTTTGGTATAAAGTATTTTTATTATGTAAAGAAAAGAATATAGAAGTGAAGAGAACACTGGAACTCAGTGATGGTATTCACAAATTTTGTTGTGTTGTACCAGGAGTACGTGTGAATGGGAACCAATTGCTGAATGAGTAAGTTTATTAATCGATGACCAGGTGTCAAAATAAAAACAAAGTTATTTTAAACGATTATGATTACGTAGCCAAACCATTTGTAGCATATGGCCAATATGTTTGACTAAACCTATTATGCTGTTTTTCAGCTTTAATTTATTTACTGTTTGCTTTTTTTGCTATCCTGTTTATACTTCCTTTGGTTGATAGTTAAAATGAGAGAAATTTGTTATATCTCTGCAGGTCTACTATATGGTAGAGTTGAATAATGATGGCAAGTTAATGAATTTTTCAGGATGTGGTAAGCAGCTTATTTCTTCTTGAATTTCTATGTAATATGTTTCTATAAATGATGTGACACTGTGATATCTGTTAGCAACGTAATTGTTGCAACTTGTATGATCAATTCTTATGCTACATAACAATGCGCTCATTGTATGTGGGACTTCACAAAATTCCCTCCAAAGAAGATAGATTTCATGATAATATTTGCGCTCCGGCATTTCAGCCTCGTGGCTACATTCAGAGTATTGCTTTGGCATCATTGCCAACAGAATGGAGAGTTCAGAGCTTTATTTGGCCAATACTTTCTCTTTATTAATGTTTTTTGTGTTTGTATTCAAGTTTCTCGTTGTTGACGCAATCTACTTATTACTAAAAAATTTCACTCTTTATTCAGTTGTTACCTTATTTGATAAAACGCATTTTAGCTCGAAATGTTAGCTGATGACACATTCGATTATATAGCGTGAATGATGCATGCTGAACTAACTCTTTCAGACATGCTGACATTTACAACTGGCATAAATGTAGTTTGCGTGTTTACCCTAGTCCCTTACCCCGTCCCTCTCCTAAAAGGAAAAAGGAATAATGTTGTATGTGCATATACAAATAATTACAGGCTTACCACTGGTGTTTTCCCCTTTTCCCCTCCCTCACCTAAAAAGATAGTAGTGCATCTGTTAACCTTTGGCATTACCTCTTAAAGGCAAGTTTGCCTCTTAGATATGAACTTTTTTTAGAAATGTCCAGTTGCTTCTTTCATAGCATTCTTACATTGGCTCCTCTCTCCCCATTGCAGGAAACACCTTTAACTGTAATCATCCTGTGGTCATGGAACTTATTCTTGACAGCTTAAGACACTGGTACGTGTATAGTTGAATCAAATGCATGAATGACTTCTGTGTTACGACAGCTATTTAAATTTTCGGGCATAATTTCATGCTCACCATACATAGGATTACTCACCATACATAGGATTTCTCACTGTGCATAGGATCGAGTCCCTGAGACATGGAGGTAGGCTCATTTTTTCGTATCTCGCCCTTCAGGAATTTGACGGGTTAGATTATAAATTAGATGCACATCCATTACTCATCTAGTGCTATGCTCTATAGTTTATACACATGTCTCCCTGTATATGAGTTTGTTCAGTCCCGGAATATTTCTTGAATATAGTTGGGCTAGCTTGCTGTAATCTTTTTTTTTTTTTTATCTTTTTTCTGAAATGGAATATTTTTATTTTATTTGGGGATGACAAGTGTTTTTGGACAAATTTATGTCCGTTCTGAGAGATCTGGTAGCAGCAAGGGGTTTAAAATTTTAAGGAGATTTAATATCTTTTATTTATAGAAACAACAGGAGTTCTGGATAGACCTATTTGTTTCGCATGATTTATGCTGATTTGTAAACCTTTTATGTTCATCTTCTTCAATTAAAATGCTTTACATTTTCTTTTTGCCAAATGAAGGGTGAATGAATACCATGTAGATGGCTTCCGGTTTGACCTCGCAAGTGTTCTTTGTCGAGGATCTGATGGTTCACCACTTGATGTGCCTCCTCTTGTGAGGGTAAGCCTTGTTCTTGGTGCATTTATGAGACAAAATAGTTTCTCTAAGTTTATATTTTGAAGCTCTGATCAGCTTAGCTTACTCACAGGAATGAAGTCCCAAACCCTTTTGTTACTTTACTATGTATAAGCAACATTAACTCTCCATTATTTGTGATATAGATTGATCAATATCGCTAGCTTATACATGACATGATGAAAATGCAAGTGATGAAGAACATCTCCAATAAAACATAAGTTCTCTATTCCATAACACAATTCTGACTAATGGCATAGTATGAGAGGTTTAGAAAGCCTGAATATATGCCCTAGAGAATAAAGGAAAGCATCTTATAAGATACTAAAGATTTCCTAGATCCTTCTGGTGCTATTCGCATCACTTTGCTTGTTAGTAATTAGATATTGATGTTTGGTACAAGATGTTGAAAGGATTATATTGTAAGTGATCCATTTTAGGTTTTAGTTGTTTTTGGTCTCTTGTATGTTTTTTGAACGTCTAATGATATGTGGTTTACAATCGATATCACGTACGAGTAAGGGGTTTGATTTTGATATGACCCACAAGAATAGGGTGGATTTGATGTTGTTGACGAATTCGCGTTGTTTTTGAATCACTCAAACATTTTGTGAAAAGCTCACTTTCATTAGATTATAACATTGTAACAAAAACTGATCACAAGTCCCATTTATGCCAAATTTACCTTGGAGATGATGAAGTCGAAAATCCTAACAACATAATGAAACTTCCCTAAAAGAAACACTATAATAGTAAGCTATGTAAATAAATTATACGAAATGGCAAGATAAAAATACTCCTAATAATTACAAAATTGAAAATAATAAGTCATTTACACATGCATTACCTTCTTATGGGACATGTAGAAATAGTTATTTTCCCAATCTGCATAGTCTATACACCAGCTGTTTAAGAATTTGTGAAACGGGGTGGAGTCCGTTTGGGACATGCTTAAAGAAGATAGTCATTACTGTATGCATCAATGTGTACTGGTCAGTGTCCTTTTCTGAGGTTAAGTTAGAGTTCCTTTATTTATTATACCTCTTCAAAGTCCTTAAACGGTAGGGGATGTAATCTGCATCATTGTATACAAGGCTAAAATGCATATTTGCTTTGGCTTTACTGGATAGTATTTATTTGCTGGTTCACTACGTTTAGATGCGAAGTCATGGGTTTCTGGTTGCATATTTGGATATCCTGAAATCTTGGTTTAGTAGAATTAAGATTTAAAAAGGTTTTTACTAGAGCCTGTAAGTTAGCTGTTTGGTCTATGATTCTTCAATGATGGATTATTCAGAAATTGACGTGATCTTGAAATGAAAATGAATTTATGCTGTTACCACCGGATAAAATTTGAGTTTCTTTGTTTTTCAGTTTTGATCTAACGTGTGATACTCCAACGTTTATATCAGGCCATTGCAAAAGATGCTGTGTTGTCGAAGAGTAAGATAATTGCGGAACCTTGGGATTGTGGAGGCCTTTATCTTGTAGGAAAATTTCCAAATTGGGACCGGTATCATCTCTTTTCCTTTTGTCCTTTCGAGCTTACTTTGGAGTATGTAGAAAGACAAATCCTTCCGAAACGAAACTGACAGATCTTGTTGCATGTTAGAATCTGCTATTGTATCAATAATTTAGTAAGGAAAATGCCATCTGTATCTTACTATCTTGTATGCCATGTTCCCGCAAAAATAACGAGGTTCAACCATGCTGATGTGAGCAGTTGTACACCGCATAATCTTCGATATTGCCAAGCGAACTCTTTCGTTTTGTTAGCTGCTGTTTGCAACTACTTGTTACTTATTTTGGGACATCTTATACCCAGGTGGGCAGAATGGAACGGCATGTATCGTGATGACGTGAGAAGATTTATCAAGGTATTACCTTTAGTAAAAGTCTGTTCAAAGTAATGGCTATAGAAGGGGGTCTCTACTGATACTTGAACAGGCATCTGTATGTTGAATTTCTATTTGTGGTGAGGGACCTTTATAATCTGCTAATTTCTGAAGATAATTGGATCTTCTTGTTTTTAGAATTTAGGTACTGGTTCTTGGTGATGCAGTGCACTTAATTCTTAAATTTGTGTAATACTTTCCTCATATGAAAGAAGATTAGTTGTATAAGAACTCACTTGCTATTAGTTAATGCATAAATGTCTAAATTAGGACAACTAAGCTAGATGAAGTGTAACTAGCACGTGTTCACAAGATAAATATGCTATTTTCATTTTGCCAAGAGGGGAGTTCTAAGCAATATGGTGCTAGGGGATTTTTACATGAACTCTATTAGTGTTTTTAAGTTCCATTTTTTTTGTTTAATTGATGATGTAGGGTGACTGTGGCATGAAAGGAGGTTTTGCAACTCGCATTGCTGGATCTGCAGATCTGTACAGAGTATGAATCATTTAGCTCAAATTATTGTGGTATTTTCCAGAAACTGAATTATTAAGGGCCTGAGCAATCTTTGTGGAATTATGATGTATAAATCTTATGAGTCGGCGATATTCTTGAATCCTAATTGCTGCGACTCTTTAACTACTAACACTCTGAAGCTTTCAGTTAGTTGATATTCATGTCTGCAGTTCAAAAGACTAGTCGTTTGGTTGAGACCTAATGGAATGCTGCTGTAAGCTTGTTTTCTGAAGTTTGCTTTGCTGTTTTTTTTTTTTTTTTATAGGTGAACAAGCGAAAGCCATACCACAGTATCAACTTTATTATTGCTCATGATGGATTTACTTTGTACGATCTTGTCTCCTACAATTATAAGGTAAGATCTAAACTATTTACCATGGGTTTTTATGAGTTTGAAAACATTCTGACTAGTGGTGGTTATTCCTTATAGATTAGGGGGGTAAGTTTCCCATGCTTTTGGAAAAATAAGAACATCAAAATTCTCCCTTAATAATTTAATGAAAACAACCTAAATTGTAAAATGTTCCTTCAAATCTTTCACCCCCCCCCCCCCCTCTTCCCCCTTCCCCC
>CAAKMY010066335.1:0-55195 GCA_901111285.1 Corrigiola litoralis
ACAAATTTCCTGCAAAGATGGCGCGGAAAAGCCGCCAAAATGATCATTAAGCCCACTGAAGCTGAACAAGTGCAAATCTTTGTTGACAACCTTCAACCAGTAAATAGCAATCGACTTCGATACATGGGAGTCGAAACATTCAAAACACTTACCATGGTTGGAACAAAGATCGAAGATGATATTCGTAAGAGAACACTTGGTTCCATCTTCTCCAATAACTATCAAGACGACAATGTCTACAATGAATACAATGACTATGATGACGATAATGTCGATGGCGAATATCAAAACTATGAGACTGGCAATGATGATAACCTCGAAGAGGAAGCACACTTCACTTCCTTCGAGTAGTCACTCACACAAGTTAGTCACCAATGAGGGAAAATCCTAATCCCTAAAAATAAGACAACTCATACCAAGTTGNNGACCTTGGTTTCAAGTGACTTCATCGCAAAGATCAAGACGACAATGATGGATCGCCAACAACAAGGTTCCCAAGAAGGAGAAATACTCATGTCTAGAGAGACCTAGCCCTAGCCTAGTCCAAACCTTGAGTCCATATCCCTTCCCTTTATTGCTTTATCAAGTAAGTCCCATGTACTCACATTCCTAATAAATGCTAAGGATCTTGACTAAATTAGATTACGCCTAATGAATCTTGTTTAGTCATAGGGGCGATAAACAAAGACTTGATTATTTAAAAGTACAAGACATTCCCTGCGCTTTGTCTTACCTCACAAATATCTTAGTGAAGTCATTCCCACATATGACCATCCCTTAACATCCATTCGACCCATCCTTTATCTCAAGGAGCCGCGCTTCCTTTCACCACTATCATATATTCCCAAAGAAAGGTTAGGTGCATATTCTAAGTACCTTATGTCACCTTTTCCTCGCGTCGAACCTACAAAGAGCCTCATATGCTCTTACCATATCGAGTCATAGCCTCACGCTCGCCTACCCAAAAGCCTTTGTCATAAAGCTCATATCTTATGCACTTTTTGCACTCCTACACAAAAATGTGACTTTTACACCTCCTTCTAAGGTTAAGAACAACCATTGCAAAAGGAGCACCCTGACACTCCTTGACATAATTGTTCATCCATATGAACATCTAGGACAATCATCATCAAACACATAATAACAAAACACACATACAAACGCGATAACGAAAGACCGACCGAGATCGTTCACATCGAAGAAGTAAGGCGAATCAAGGCAGGAAACACTATCGTATGGCTCCTAAGGGCCCTTTTTAAAGTGTGGTGAAGCCAGTGCACGTGGGTCAGCCACCCTCAGGTACGGCGCCATTACTGGCGACGCCGGCCCTGTGGGATGCTCCCCTCTATTCTTAACTTGGCACACCCCCTTTATTATGCCAATCCGGCTCAACTGCCCTGGAATAGGACTCAGCCACGAAAAAAGCTGGGAACCGGAAAATCGAAGGACTGGTCAAGGGCCCATAGCCTTTCCAGCACCTGCCCCTATGTGGTGGTTCCCAAGCGTGACCATCCTACTTCGATAAGCAAAAACAACTTTATGAAAAACGGGGTCCCGTTGCGCTCATAAGGACATATCTTAAGCTAGGCCTACGGAAGACGTATTTGGAAAACATGCAAAGGGGAGGGGGATACTAATCATCACACATATAGCACGTAGGAATGATTACGGGGTATCGTGCAATGGAGTGCCAAGAATCGTACAAACATACACATTCATTCAAACATACATACAGATGCCGTGTATGTAATCAAGGGTTCGGGTTCGCGAGTTTCTCACAAATAAAAGGAATAACTGTCAATCAGCTGGAAAGATAACTTGTCTACCTTTGTCTCTGGTAATATATCTCGATATACGAAGTCCGTAACTTGCGGAACAGTGTCCCGGGTCGTGAAAGTTGGGCTCCACGAGTCCCGTCATAGATACACAAATTACAAACCAAAGAAACTACTACATAAGCCGAGTCTAAAAGTGTCTAAATTAATGTAAATTTGCCAAGTTGTACCCTATAAAATAGAGCACATCATTGGTCTTAGCCCAGCCCATAACAAAGGTGAGAAGGCAAGAGAAACCAACTTTGTGTTCTTTTCCTTGTTTGGCATTTGGCTTGTTGATTCGTCCAACTATTATTCTAATTGTTGCTTTATTCTACTTATTTTGCAGCGTCGAGGGAGCTCATTTGATAGGGGAATCTTTGCAAGTAGTCTTTGGGATGGGATCCTAACAACCACCCACTAAGGCTTTTCCCTCTTCTAGTCCAACCTAGCCTTTGCAAGCTTACATACGAGGAGATGACTAGATTCGGAGTTGATGAGTTGCCCATGGATGCACTTGTGATGAGGTCCAAAGTTAGGCCATGAGCTACGCCCACTATTTCAGCGTCTGAAGGTACTGCTACCACCCACGCTGCCTCCTCAACTATCTAGGGACATAAATCCTTTTCCAAGGTTCAGGTTAATGTTAAACTACTAGAAGGCCCCAACACTCTGCTGGTTGTACTCGTCCATTAGACCCATCGTGTGTAGGCTTCTGATGAGGAGGAGGATGATGACGACGAGATGCCCCTCTCCTTCTTTGCAAGAGTCAGGCGATCGAAGACTTGTACCTGTTGTGATTGACATGTCTAAGGTCCATGTTAGCTAGGAAAATTTACAACCCGCAGGCCTTCCTGGGAAGAGGCCTTGTCAAGTTAAATACTTTCCCCACAATTCAGGCGGCCAAGATGTGCTACATAGGACTGGTCTGGGTCTATCTTCTTCATGGGGTCAGGCTACTGACTTGCTCCGTCCTCGACACAATATCTTTGTGGAAGAGCATGTCCTCATGTCGCATAAGAAGTTTGGGCCTTATGTCCTTTGGGAATCTATCAACCACGTTCCTCGGCTGGAGGAGATGGATCATGTTGATGAGAGCCTGACCTTTGACCGGCCTACATTGGGGGGAACTCTTTGGTTCAAGGTTATTTGGTTGGATTGATGCGTGATGGTCAACCTTGTGGGCTGCAGTTGGACGCTCTTTTTTCTTCCGCTTGCCACAAGATGGCTAAGGTACGTCTGCTTAGAGTTCTTCATATTTTTCCGTCACATGTCCTTTGTTCTTCTTCATAACTTCAAATTTCCCTCTGTCCTCATAGGTCAACAACGATGTGCACTTTCGTACTGTTGATGGGTTCATTTTAGTGAAACAATTGAAAGAGAAGAATGTTGAACTAGAGGAAGTTTAGGCTGCCTTGGATAGGAACAGATAGGAGTCTTTCCATTCAAAGTCTCTCAGGAATGACCTTGGGTTGTCTAATGAGAGGGCCTGGATAGCTGAGGAAGCTAAAGCTACTGCTCTGAAGAACGAGATTGTCTAGAGGTAAACCACTGACGATTCCAATGCCAAGGTAGCTGACTTGGACAAGCAGATGACGAAGCTTGCCAATGCCCCACAGTTGAGCAAGGACCAGGCTGCACTACAACATTCAAGGGCATTGGTAACGCAGCAAAGGTAACGATACAAGTAAGTCGTTGCATTAGGGGGTCTAATGTATTGGATTCGATACCTATTGCAACGCTTTACATATGACCGTTACATTAGAGGGTCTAATGCAACGAATTTGAAACTTCATGTATTTATAATATAGCTAATGCAACACTATAAGTTTAACCGTTACATTAAAGTTATTAATGTATGCTTGAGAAAAAGCAAATACAATAACACCACACTTTATCCTATTTTTTTTACAATTTTTTTCCTTTTTTCAATAACACACCCTAATATAAGTGCATCACCCCACACTTTTTATTTTTTTTGATATACACTCCACACTATTTAAAAAAAAAAGTATATCAATCCACACAAAACACACCCTGCCCAACACAACACAACCAGTCTAGTATCCTCACCCACTCTTTCTCTTCGTCACCCACTGTCCCACTCACCTACACCCAACACCCTCACACCTCACCCTCCTCTCCAACTTCGGCCAGCGGCTCAGCTCCAGCGCGCCGCCCTGCTCTTCCTCTCCCCGCGCTGCTCTCTCTCTGTTCCTAACCTGTTTTCAGCCAGGAGATGCCGGAGCAGCACATGTCGATTTCGGTCGACCACCACCTCGCATTTTCCGGCGGAACAACCCTGCAACACCACTGTGCGCCGCCCCTCTCTCCACTCATATCTAATTTAAGTAATTTTCAATTTAAATAGAAAAGCCCTAATTTTTATATTTTTGGGTTTATCAATTTTAATCTTCCAATTTCTGATTATAACCTTTGCTTTGCTGTTAAATACGTTGGGGAAACAATCACGTTCGATCGAGTCTGAAATTCCGACAAAGGTGGGCTCTTTATGCGGATGTCGCTGCACTTGTCGTGACTGCCGCCCTAATGCCGCCTTGTCACCTTGCTGCCACCCTCACGCTACGCCCCTCTGATCCCCTCCTCAGACTTGCAATTATTCGTTGGCTTAGGTAAGATAAACCTGCCACTTGTCTAAAGTTGTAATCTTTATGGTTTATGTGAGGTGTTAGAATGAGTTTGGGTGCTTGGTTTAAGTGTGTGAAATTTTATATGAATTATGTAATTGGGGTTTGTGAAACATCGTGAGGTTGTTTGATAACAGCCGTTTTACTTTGTGTTGTGCTTGATAATTTTCAATTGCTGTCGATTGGCTGTTTATATGACTTAGTTGCTGAGGAAGCTTTGTGATGGTGAAAATACTGTGGTATTGAGTGTGTTGGTAGTGGATTCCAAAATGTATTTCTAGCCTGTTACAGTCTGATGGTTTTCTGTGGTGCTGTTGAAAATCTATATGATAAGCACTACCTTTCTTCCCATGGTAATGTTTTTAGTGCTGCTAAGCATGTAGAAAATCTAATTTTGTTGACCCTATTAACGAGTCTAGTATTATTAGGCTTTTGAGTTTCCCAGTCAAGTTGTGTACAATATACGTTTTTAGGTTATGAGGGTAAGGCTGGTAATCGCCTTGACTGTATCATCTAGGAGCTTGTAAGAAGCAGTGGCTCTGAAGGTTGGTGATATCTTCCTTGCGACTCTGCCTACACTTTGCTGTGTCATATGTTCTCCATCGTTCACTTGTGTTGTTGGAGTTGCTGTGCTTTTACTCAGATTATTTTGTCTACTAACTCCTGAGTGTAATGATTGGTGTGACGAATTTCATGTAGTTCCATGTCCTATTTGCGAGAGCACATGGTCTCAGAAACTGAACAAACTTGTACCAGTGGCATATTTGTTTTTTGATGTCTTGGTTTTTGTTATTCAATTTGGAGAAAAATGTTTGTTGGACTTCTAGAGAAAACTTGGTGGTTTTGAGGTAGCTTTTAGTAGTTATATAATTTGGGTCGAGTGACAAACTAAAGAGCCTGTTTGCTTGGAAGTGTAGGCTATCAATTTAGAAAAATACTCTGGCTCAGGCTAGGCCGAGTATAAACCATGACTTGATTGATTTTTTAGTAGATGTTAGTTGTTCCCCTGCCCGGGCATCATTTGTTAAATCCTTATCTCCTGCATTTAATGTTTTGTTGTGCAGTGTGTTTGGTAATAGTTGTCCAGTACGTTAGTTACTTGTATAAGATCTGAATTGCATGTTTGTTATCTGATTCCAATCTTTGTGTGGGTTTATTGTAAGAGCTGGAAGGATTTCCTGGCTCTTTGGCTGGTCTTGTTGAAGTTCTGATGAGCATGGTAATAGTTTTTTAATTTCTTTCGAAGTAGCTGCTGAATTTTGGCTCATAGTAGAAGGCTGCCTTTCATGTGAAAAATGTAACCTTGAACATTATAATTATCCCGATCAAGGATGTAGATTTTCCATTAAGGCAAAGCTGCCAAAGTTCCTCTATATAACATTGACCAAAGCATGTAACATACTGATTCCATTAATAGGAGCTAGTCCAATGCTTAAATGTAATGTGTCATCTACCATAATTTTAAGCGCACACTCATCTTCCTTTTTAGTTGGTTTCTTTTTCCCAGCAATGGATATAGTTTGAATATGTTTGGAATGCAGCCTCTGTTCACGTTATACAAATGGACCACATGCTGATCTATGATGTTTAGGTAGCCAAGTGGATGCTGAGTAAAGGCAACGGCACGACAATGGCAACATATGATACAGTTCTATTGGCATATGACCGGCAGGGGAGAATAGATGAAGCTGGATCTTTATGGAACATGATTTTGGATACTTATATGAGTTCAGTTTCAAAGAGACTGTTCTCTCGGATTATTTCGACGTACGATCATCAGAATGTACTAGAGAAAATAATAGAGGTAAAGAAGGTTCTTGTATTTTGTGCAAATTCGAGGGTTATTTTGTAATTTCATATTGCTAGTCGCCTTTGATGTATTGGTGTTCTAATATTATGCAAAAAGGTTCCTATATATATTTGAAAGTTCATTCCAAACCTTCACTAGGTGAGCCAGTAGGGTTTTCTTAGTGTTCTATTGCTGAGCAACTCCTTTGACTTATTCTAGAGGGTTTTCTGGAAGTACCATTACCATAGTAAGAATCCTGAAGCTGCAGGGGTTTCCTTATTCTTTAACTTGGCCTGGCTATGGAAGCACCATGGTGTAGAAACCTGCTCTTACTTCTTTTTTTCCTATAAAAGATGACATGTGAAACTTGGCTAAAGTAACCATTGTGGGTAGTTGGTATATTCCGTAATCTTCTCAAGGGTTCCAACAGATGAACATGCATATGATATTGAAGCCTAATAAAATGATCTGAAGTACAAATTTTTCTATCTGTTATTAGCCCACTATTTTCATCTTAATATTTTGCTTGATACCGTCTAAAATCTGTTAAGAGTATTCGACCCCTGTTTCTGGAAATCTGATATTCCTTTTCTTTCAGTTATCTATAGCATAGTAGTGTTTGTGCAGCTGTCCTCACCGACAAAATCCTTTAATTTCCTACCTCATTTGAATTGAAACCGCACGATCCAGTTCTTCTAAGGAACATATTTCTGATACACACTTGTTAGAGTCATATATCTAGCTCAACTCCTAGACAAAGTAAAGTCAGATAACTGTTCCTGTCTTTATTTTTTGGCTGACCTATAATACACTAGGGATTGCAGTTGATGTACAGTGATGTTATCTTTCTGGTACACAGAGTGACAGTAATGGAAATCTCTTCTTGACCCCCTTTACAGTTGGGGTTCTTGAATACCTTTCTTAAACTCTTATACATTTGAGGTTTTGCACTACCTTAGTTTGTCTATCGTTCTTCCACATTGTTTTGTTAACTTTCTGTCTGAATTTTTGCATTATGCTGATTGTTAATTCTTTAATCTACTCAAATACTACTGGCAAAATGATCATGTCTTTTGTGCTCAAAGGTGACTTATGGATTTTATTTTGCTTCAGTTACAAACTAGAAATAGAGTTGTTGAATTTAAAAAACTAAATGGGACCTTTTCTTTTCTCTGCCAGAACTTAGTATTTCCCATGCTGATATCTGGTAATTATGATCTGCTAGTAAAAAGCTTCACTTGCAAAATTCAGGTTTTTGCGGACATGGAAGAATTAGGTGTCAAACCATATGAAGATACTGTCAGGCGGGTGGCACGAGCCTTAGAGAGACTTTTCATGTAACCAAATGTAAAACCGGGTTCTCCGCGCCTTATAAATAATTTTATGAAATTATTTTATTTTATGATATTCTCTTTTGAATATCTTTGTTGTCATTAGATGTTCTTATCTCTACTACTACTATTATTAGTAGTAGTTATAATAATAAATATTTTTTTATTATTTTATTGCAATTATCATTGCAATTTTTTTTTTTTATATTAGTGACCGTTGCCTTTGAAACATATATTGTTGCACTTGTGGGTGGCGTTACATTAGAGTAGTTATTGCATTTGCCAAGCTAATGCAACAAATTTTGTACCTAATGCAACGGTTACTATATGGAGCCAAAGATCGTTGCATTAGAGTCTAAAAGTCGTTGCATTAGGTATAATGCAACCAACTCAATTGTAACATACCCATTCGTTGCATTAGGCCTAATGCAACGTATTTTGAGCTCTATTGCAACGAAAAAACCCGCTGCCAATGCCCTTGAATGTAGTAGTGCTGCTAAGGTCAAGTAAAGTGATGCCTAGGAGATGGCTGAGATGGAAGCTGAGCTCAAGGTCAAGTGGACCCAACGCTTCAACCATGAAGTAGAGAATAGCATGCTCTAAGCAGAGATATGTGCTTGGAGAAAATCCATACCTTGCGAGTCTGCTGTTATTCGTGCCAATCCAGTCCAACCAGCTGCGTCTTCAGCCATCTAGCCTTCAGCCAACCACTCTCATGTCCCAACTCCTGCTGATGACCCACTCCCTAAGGGTTCTATTATCCAAGAGGTGGTTCATGCTGCTTGGTAAACCTCTGCTGGAGAGTGAGCTAGTTCTTGACCCTCAGACTACTGGCTTTATAGATGGAAAGGCACCTCAAGCATAGGCAACTATGTGGTCGTCTCCCTTTGAGGAAGGATATGGTTCCAGCTGATTATCTGGCTTGACGCCTCTTCTCCGTGAGTGTTAGTGGTGATAATCTGTTCCAAGCATATCTATCAGCTTTTCTTGTTTTTGCTTTAAATTTTCTTTTTTGGTGGGATTTCTTTTTAATGGTGGACGATCACCGTTAAAACATTTTTTATAGTTATTGCAATCGTATTCTGCCCTTGCTGAGGTCTTAACTTTGCATTGAGAATTTTCCCCTGGTGAGTGTTTTGATGTACTGGTGGCTATTTTCTCCATTCTTGCCCTTGCACTTGCATCTTGTAGTGTCTTATGCCTTCATGCCTCCTGATAGGGATGCATACACTAAGGCAGGGTTTTATTGCTTGGCCACCTACTTGAAAAGTAGTGCCTACTTGCCCAATGCCAATTTTGATACCATGGTGCTGGTGTATGGATCCTTGGCAATCTTTTGGTTGAAATTTCACCTCTTTGTTCAACTTGGTTTGGTTCATATGGCAAGGCGGTCTACTTTAAATTAGTACCTACTTGCTCCCTATCAGGTGTACCTACCGTAATTTTTCATGGTCGGTTAATGATACCCTATGATGACTCAAGGAGCTTGTTGCGCCACTTCGATACAATTTCTCATTTTGTCTTAGCACACATATTTTATTAAAATCGTTCTAGATGATAAAAGTCTCCTGTTATATTTGAAATGGTGTTTTTAGAAGATTTACGTGATTTCGAGACATGTTTATGTTTACTTGGAAGAGATAAGCTTGTCTTCAGGGCTTTGGATGTAAATTAAGCTAGTGACCTTCACCGGGACATTAATTTTAAGCCCCGATGTATTCGTTTATTTTTTTTGGTGAAAACTGATACAATAGGTGTTAATTTAGTGATTTCGGGTATTTGTTATAATTCCTAAGACTCGTAAAACGATGTATTAAACAGTAAAATGCAGAAAAAAAAACTATTTTTGTGGTACAAGGATTGTACCAGTGTTACAAGTTTTAGGTCTTATGGTACGGATTTAGGGCATGTGGTACACAAAAAAGAAAATCTGCGGTATTGTGGAATATAGTAGTACAGTTTCTTTACCGCCGAGATCCATTGTTTTCTTATTTTGCCCTGACGTGTTTAGGTCATCATGCCTATATAAGGGGACCTTTATACACTCTGAAAAATAAGTTTTTCACCTGCCTTTAAGACTTCACTTTTTTTAACTCTCTCTCTCTAAATTCTTTCTCTCTCTAAATTCTTTTGAAAGTTTTTGTAATTTCGTTTGGTTAGTGTGAGGTAGGGATGGCAACAGGTAGGATCTGGACAGGGTCCAATGGGATCCAAATCCATATCCTTTTTTAAAGTGAGGATCCAGATCCACTCCAAATCCTATGGATCCAGCATGAGCAGATCCGGGGGATATGCGGGTCCAAAACGGATCTTTCTCTTTTTTATCTTTTCAATAGGTTTTCAAATAATTCTATCACAATAACCTCACTATTACAACAAAATCTAATAATATCACAAAGTTAATTGATGAAATTTGATAACAATATAGTTCTAACAAAAAATATAGGATAAGCACACTCAATTTATACTAGTAAATGCTCATAAAGTCTCAAAAATTCACCCTTTAAGCCAAATGTAAATACCAAAAACACTAGAAACAACAATAGAATAAAAAATAGTAGCAAGTGTTTTGTTTTGTCAACTTTTTTTTATTTTCAATATATCTAAAAGGATCTGGATAGGGTCAGGGTCCGAGATACCAGACCCATATCCATATCCATTTTTATACACAAGATCCATATCCTACCCAGATCCTCAGGGTCCAAATTTTGGAGATCCATATCCTCAAAAATGGTATAGGGTTCGACGGATCCAGGTAGGGTCCAAAATCCATTGCCATCCCTAGTGTGAGGAAGGCAAATTGGTGTTGTTCGACGACGTAGTTGTGCAAAGGCAAAAGGTTACTAGTGGAGGGTTTTTAATATGGAAACTCTGATGGAATTTATGTTATCATTATAATGTTTGTCTATTTTGATGTGTTTTAAATAATTGTAATTATTGTTAGGAATCATATTAGATTTATTTATTCGCACAATGCATGTAGGACATTCTTATGATAAACAAAGTGATCAAGATAGTAGTTTAATTATGCGAATTGATCACCTAACTCAGAATCATATAAATAACTATAATTGTAGTTATTCATTGTACTTTATGCTTGCTTGTTCGATATAATACATATAAGGACAAAACATAATTGAACTCGATAGCTATTAATAAGGTGATTCCTACCAAACTCTTTATGGGGATTGGTGCCTAGGTAAATGGAGTCACTAGTGTAACAACTTAACTTGTCTATAGCTCTGATGTTATATTTGTTTTGTTAAAGAGAATGAATTTATGAAGAATGAATCCTCTGGCTTTCCACTCGATTGTGCTTCTGATAAGGTTCTTTATCAGAAAACCTTTGAAAGTGGAACGCATGGCCTCGTCCCTTGGTTTGTCCCTCGGTTCAATAAAAGGTCATAAATTTCTCGATCAATTGTATTTTCCTTGTTTTAAAAAATAAGGTGGCGACTTAAAAATTTGGAACCAACTTGTCATTGTTTTAAGGATAAAAAATATTTGAATTCAGGGTGCTTACAATGGCGACTTCACTAATGATAGTAGAGAGTAATTGCCTGAAATTAGCTATCGTCTTAAATTTCGTTTAGTAGATTTGTGTAACAAATATTTGCATCATTGTTGAGTAAAAACATCCCTCTAGCCCGTGGATATTGCGCGCATCTTAAACCTCTCCACTCTAGATTGGTTAAAGCTTAGTAAGCATACCTCCAACTCACAATACCTTTGCTTCTCCACCCCATATTACCAGAAACAAAGGTAGACCAATTATGTTTCCACTCGATTGATATCTACTCCTTTGATTTGTAAGGACCTCCTGTAAACGAACTCTTGATTGCATAGAGGGCATCCACAAGCTTGACTGAATGTGTATGAACATGATGTTCGAACCCCTTGTCTTTATCCCTAAATGCTATATTAATGAAATGATGAGTTATCCCTTTCCCTTTTTACTTTTCCGAGCATGTTTACTTAGTTAGACTTAGGATGTATGCCCTATCTCAATTCTGCCTTGTCCATGCCTTGCCTAAGATAAGTCCCATAACTATAAGATGAAGTAGTGACCAGGTTATATAACCCTTACATTGCATTAGGTAGAGGTTAACACTTGCGAGCATTATCGTATAATTATGAAAATACATTTTATAGCGAGATATGGCAAGGCACCACATCGCGGGATTTTGTTTTAAATATGGTGTGTCATCCTTAGATAGTATGGCTAGACTACTTTCTAGGTTGTCGGGGGAGGGGGTTGAGTCGAGTCGGTACGTAGTTGGACACCCCTCAAGACTATTTACCCGAGTCAAGTCAGAGTCATTGTTTTCATACCCCTTATGTGACACTCCCTCCTGCCCACTTTATTGTTCATAGAGAAAATTTCACCTAAACTAAGAAATCTATTAAACAAATATTGTAAGGGGAAGCAAGTGGGTTGGAGAGAGGATTAAAATAATAATGAGTGGGGTTAATAAAGGTATAAAGGTAGTTTGAGTGTGTTAACGTATAATAAAATAATGAAAAGTGAAGCAAGGAGGTAGGGTCCCTATGTAAATAAGTTTTTTTAATTAGGACAAGGTGGTCTTTTAACATCCCAAAAGTTTTCCTCTATGGAAAGTAGGAAGAATAAAGTGGGCAGGAGGGAGTATATGTTTATCCAACTTGTAAAAACATTCGACCGTACGAAGCCTGGACAAGAAATAAGGGTCATTTGTTTAAGACTATATTAGTAGGAATCCCGTCATAGCCCAAGCGAAGAGGTGGAAGGAAGTACTTATGACAGGGGGTGATGAAGAGTTAATTCATGAGCAAAGGTTGACACATATGAAGGAGCAGATTGATGCAATGTATGCAGCTCATGTTGCGTTAATTGGGAACGTGAAAACTTTGGAATATACATGTAAGACCCATGAAGAAACCATCACAACAGTGTAGAAGGGCTAGGAAGATGGGAATGGTGATGACGATTATCATGGGATTGTTACTCTTGAGTCTTCGGAGGTGAAGTCTGTAGAGAGTCTTACGCTTAAGGAACTAAAGGAAGCCCTGAGAAAGAGTGGTAAGCGACAAAGCATTTTATCAAAAGGAAAATGTTGAATGAGAGGGAAACCGCCAGTCTACGGAAGAGATTTGAGATGCTGAAAATTCCAGAATAAACAAGAAAGACACTAAGTAAAAACCACATCCGTAACTTTATGACAGTTATGCAGTTGAAGGGGGTCGATGAGAGCTTAAGTTCCTCCCTTTTTCCTCGTACCCTAAATGATCAGATCGGCCAATGGTTCTTTCAACTGTTATCAGAGAAGGTGAAGAAATGGAATCAAGTACGTAAGGAGTATTTGGAGCAATATGGTTACGGCAAAAGAGTCACCCTCATCATCTTGCTTAATTTAGAGGCTTGCACTCAAAAACCGGATGAAAACTTTGTGGATTTCTTGGAAATATGGAGGAGCATAGCAATCCATATGATGGATCGTCCGGGCACACATGACCTGATTAGAACGGTTGTGAATAACCGTACCCCGGTATATCAAAAATACATGAAGATGTAGGTTTATCATGACTAGAATGATCTGCAGGAGTTTGCGATATTGGTGGATGAGACCATTGTAGCAACTCCTCCTGCCAAGACCTTTGATTGTCCAACCTTCAAGGGACAAAAGTCAGCAGGTAATGGTGGCAGCAACAACCATGTTTGTGGTACTGAAACTCTAATTCTAGAACAAGAAGTGAACAACATTCAAGGGAAAAACAGACTGAAAGCACCCTGGAAGTTCTCAGCTTTGGGTATGATACTGAAACAGGCCTATAAAAAACTATTGGCTGAGGATGTTAAAGCCGATAGGTCCTACTCCATATGTCCAAGTGGAAAGGAATAGGCCAAATTGGAACAAGAAGGTTCGGTGTGAGATCCGCCATGGCAAGGGGCACAACGTCAACAACTCACCAAGACTGAAGCACGAGATACAAGATTTGGTTGATGAAGGGAGGCTTGTTATGCCAATACGCCTCACAATACCATGAACCCTCTTGCAAACCACCAAGCTCAACCCTTGTTATCACGAAAAAATCATTGGATTTTGATCCCTCAGTTTTGATCGTGCCTATCGAGTCTCCTGTGGATAGGAGAGCCTACATAAGTTTGGAGGATCAGGAGTCTTTTGCCATCAGATATGGCTTTGACACATTTGTTGTGGGGGATGATAAGGATTAAGAACATGAGCGGTGGGCCTATCTTCAGAAGTAGCAAGATAAGAAGGTCAACCAGTTTATACTACCAGAAACCTCCTGCTATCTCACGAGGTCGGGAAGGGTCCACAAGGCATTGGAAGTAAAGTTCTAAAGCACCAGTCACTCTCAGCCTGCCACAATCACCTAGAGCATAATAACCCATAACCTGGCGTCTACCCCAAACTCTAGTTAAGGGTAAGAAACCAGAAGAGGATCCGATCATGAAGCAGAAGAAGAAGATATGTGTCTATATGGTAGTTGTTGTGTGTTTCTCATGACCATCGTAGGGCCATTCTAGAAGCCGTACAAGATACTGTAATAGACCAAGGCGTGACTCCATAAAACATGGTTATGAATATGGATGCAGAGGGTGTGTCAGCAATAATCTTCTTTGAAAAAGACCTCTCTCTTGAGGGAAGAAACCATAACAATCCTCTATATGTGACAGTTGAAACTGACAACCAATGGCTTCCTATGTGCTTGGTGGACAATGGTTCAGCTCTGAATATGTGTCCTCTACGGACGGTGAAGAAGTTAACCCTCAACTCCAAAGATATGGCTCCCTCGAATGTACACATGAGGGGATATGACAACAACTTGAGGGATGTTTTGGCTCAGTTGATGTTGAATGTGAAGATCGGGAATTTTGAGAAAAGGATCGAGTTCATGGTGCTCGACATCCCAGCGACCTTTAACTTGCTCTTATGGAGGCCTTGGCTTCATGCTGTTGATGGAGAAGCATCTAATCTCCATCTTAAGGTCAAGTTCATCTGGAATAGCGAAGTGTTCGCTCTTGAGGGTGATCCCCTCACAGTATAGATGACCAAGAGGGGAACTGTTCTCAATATAGGAAAGGTCGTGAAAGAGTTGGACTTCTTTGGGTTCATGTTGGAGGATGTTGCAGGCATTGAAGAAAAAGCCAAAGACAATGAGTTCCCACTATACAAGGATTAGAGGATCATCAAGATGATGATTGAGATGGGATACTTCTCAAGAACAATGTGGGGAAAGAAGGCAGAGATAGCACCCCCCAACTTCTTCAATACTGCCCAGAAACAACATGTTCGGTCTAGGATATGAATCCACTGAGTTTGAGATCAACCGGAAGCTATGGGATTATAAGATATGTAAGAAGTTATGGAGCATGTCACTTTACCCCAAGAGCCTGAATGGCCAATTTATAATTGAAGGGGATTGGATTTCATTCAACGGGTTCCCTAAGTCCTTTTATGATGTTAAGTCCAAGACTTGGGTTTGAATCATATGCACACTGTAATTCCTTGAATGACTCTACCTCCTACACTACCACATAGGCTCCAAAAGCAGCATATGGGGTCATAAAAGCTGAAGATACTGCTCTGGGATTCCTGTTTGGGAGAGAACATGAAGATAACGGTGCTACAAAGAGAAGAAACATGTCTTTCTGGGAAGATGCTGCCTTTGACCCCACAACCCTCATCGCGCCAGTAGAAGGACCTTTGGACAGTTCGATGATGCAATGCAGATGGACCTCAAGATGACAATCGCAATCGGTCGTGAACCTGTAGTTAAGTCTAGTGATTAGTCTAGTGTGTTAAACAATAGTTTTGATTCCTATTAGTCTAGTATTTCTAATTTTGTTGAGTCGGAGCATGATGAGCTCAAAGAGTCTAACGCTTTGTTCTTCGAGTCGTTATCCTCTACTATCAATCGCATGAATCATTCTGCTTACGTCTACTGTGTTCACAATTTATCTCATTTCCCTGATCCCCTTAAACTAATAATGAATTTCTAAAAGAATTAATTAAAGGAATGCATGAACATGAAAGCAACACATTTATAATTGAAGAAATAGAAACAATTAATATGGCAACAAATGGCGAGCCAAAAGACGCTAAAATTGGTTCATCTCTCTCACCTGAAGAAACAGAAAACTTTGTTGCTTTGTTAAAAGAACTTACAAATTTGGCCGTACAAAGATATGGCTTAAAGTAAGACTTTTGTAGACAAGTGAACCTTTTTATCTGAGTTGATCTTTTTGGGTTTGAAAGGGAAGTATAAACGACATAGATATATATACAAGTTATGAATCCTAGCTAGTTATGGATACCATATCCCAACACCTTACCATTTATAATAGAAAATTTGTGCAAGGCCCGTATAAGGATAGAGTAGCCATTGTTGTCTACTAGCAACACTAATGATCAAATTCCTTTAAATAAGAGATTCTACTTAAGTTTTGTGTTGAACCTGAAAAGAGAAAGGAAAAAGGCTTACAACTATTTCTGAGAGACTTTATTAGCTATTCATTAGTTTCGTGTTAACCCCTTTAAAATTAGGTCCCTCACTTTGAAAATCACATTTGTGAATTTGAGGTGCTTGTCAAACACCACAGATAACATGTTTACAAACCTGGTCCTGAGAAATTATTATGTGGTCCAGGACCACCACCTGGCATATAATCCCAACTAATAGAAATACGTCATTTCAAAAACTGAAAAAAATAACTAACAGATTTACCCTTTCTCTCTCTTGTTTTTTTCAAACACTTTATACTTGGCATATTATTAGTGGCATGGACCATTGGTCCAAGACCACCTAATAATTTCTCAGTTCATAGAGCATAGAAATGTAATATATATTATTACAAAAAAAAACCATGGCTGACACATGGCGTTGTTAAATAAATTTAACATAGTCAGCGTACATATGTCGTCGTCCCAATCAGTTCGACACGTGACTGCTACATCACCACAACTGAAAATAATCTTAATCAAAATACAATACTACCAAGTTTTGAACTTGAGACCTCACATTTGGAAATTAAACTTCCAACCACTATGCCATATCTATACTATTATATTATACAACAATATAGCATCTTTGGTGAGGACACGTGTCTAACAATAAATTGCTAGAGTATTAAATGAATACCAACCCAAAAGACAACCTTTGGATTCCTAGCCAACCATTTCCTTCACCCGTCCCTGTTACACTTCCCCTCCCCTGTAAATGTAACTGATCTAGCCTAACCATTCCCCTCCCCTGCTCTAGCCTAATCACAGTATTAATATACAAAGGTAATATAAACATAATCGTAATCGTAAAAATCCACACACCTACTGACCTTGGTGGCCTGGGCACTCATGTAATCTTTGTCACCGAATTACCTTTGGTAATACCTTCAAATGCTTTATTTATATCCTTTTTTATTTAATTCTTTTCTTTTGTTATTATTTGATGAAATTTATGTTCTTATGGTTAAATTTTTAATAGTTAAATGGAGATGAAAGGGTTAAAATTGATGTATTTATGCTGTGTGATTTTGTGTTTTTTTTTTTTTTAGGTAATTTGAAATTGTTTTTTTAAGTCAGTTATTTTTCACGTACTTGCTACTTCTTTGATGGTAGCAGTTAGATGATGATAATGAATGGGTATATAATCCGTTCATGCTTCTTATGAAATAGGATTGGTTTATAATTTATAGTGACTGATTTTGAACTATATGGTGGGTACATCCAAGTTCTTTGTCTTGCTATTTTATTTAGTTGTTGATGCTGGTGGTGGTTTATTGTTGTAGTTGGTTTAATGTTGTTGTTGAACTTTGTTTTACAAAAGGTTTGGTGAAACCTATTAGGGCTATTATTATCTTTGATTTGGGCGCTTTAGGTTAGCGCTATATAATGGAAAGGAAAAGAAATTATGAACCAATCCTCGGAAACGATAACACCGGTCCGAAGTATCAAATACAAATTAAATGTCAAAAACGCACGCTACTGTTACTTTTTTATCATAAGTATTAGTAATTCTCAATCATGTGTGTCGAACAAAAATAATCTAATTAAGGTATTTTCATTGTAAGACAATTTTGTTGTTTAAAGATCGCTTCATGATTAACAATGAAGACTCACACATTTTCACATATCTCAAATTATACATATTCGTAGCTTCAGCAGGGAGAGTGTTTCCAATTTACCAATACTCTGCCCGTGCTTTGCGCGGGCTTACTGACTAGTATTGTTTTAAGTGGTAGGTTTGGGTGACATCAGAAAGAAAATCGTCATGAAATAAGTACATCAAGGAGATACTTTCCCATATCTAATATTGTTTCTCGCTTCTAAATTTCTTTTGCTTTACATGATGAAGTATATAAGGTAATAGATCAAGCAATACATATCTAAACTAACTAACTAATGTAAAATAGGAAAGTATATGCAAGGAAACAAATCAAACTATCAATAATTTAGCAGGACAAATAAAGATTTCAAAAAGGTATTATATAGAACAACTAACTAATATAAAATAGGAAAGTATAAATAATAAATCAAATAAACTATAATTAATTTAGCATGATAAAATATGTATAATAAAATTTTACCTAGAAAAACTAACTACACTTGCAAAAATAAATGAATAAGTAATTCAAAGTATCTTTTATTTTGTGTGAGAACTAAAAGTCAAAAAATATTTTTTTTAAAAGAACCAGTAAATTATATTCTAAAACGGGTAGAAATTAATTTTTTTTTTTTACCGCCACACCCTAAACTTACTAAACAAATTGAGATGTAAAAATGCATGGTCAAATGAAGTGTTCACTGAATGATACACTGTCAATATCAATTTTTAAAAAATTATATTCTATTTTGAGTCCACAGAATTCCAACTAAAATAACTATCTAATGTAAAATAGACAAGAAAAAATATGTAACAAATAGGAAAGTTTTGCGTCAAATCAAACTATCATGGAGTTAACATGATTAAATAAAATCAAAAATGATTGTTACTAAAACCATCTAACTAAATAGGAAACGTAAAAAAGTAAATAATTCAAACTGTCTTTAATATGATGAACAAAATTCACAAAAGATATTCCTGCTGAAACAAGTAATTTTTTAGAATAGGAAAATATTAGAAAATCAATAGAATCAATATTTAAAACTTAAAACTTTTTTTTCTCATGCCAACAATTTATTACACTAATTGAGACGTGGAATTACATGGTCAGATAAGGAGATCAACTAAAATTTAAATTAATCAGCCTTTTTTTAATATCCTTATTAGCATATAAGAAATCCATTTCATGATACATTTCAAAATTTCAAATATTGAATGAAGATTTACATATGAAAACTGTAAATGGGTTTATTGGCTTCATAATTTCGCTAGTCTTTTAGAGTCAATCAATTTAAAAGAGGTTTGATGAGTATTTTGAAAGATTTATTTTGTTTTATCATTTATAAATTTTTGTCATTTATATGTACATATCTTAAGAAGTTTGAGTCATAAACATGAGTCATTTATAATGTATGGTATGAGGACTATGGGTTTCTTAGCCTTCTTACCCCAAGGTTGGGGGTGGATTTAATCATCAACTCTAATTTGTGCGCTCCTTACAATCAACAATATATGGTATAAGCCTGAATGTGTTTTATGTATGTTATATAAACATTCAAGTTTTGCAAGTACAATATGTAGGTTTTGATTTACCATATTTGGTATAAATTTGTTCAAAGAATTTGATAAAGCATGGAAGTATCCATCCATCTCACAAGTCTCATACGTGACAAATTTTGTTTAAGTAAACATCTATCAGCTTTACTTTTTAGTTGAAAATGGTTTCTTAAAAACACACTCATTGTGTTAAAATAGTAACTTTCAACTTTTGGTTCTAAAAAATCAATTTCTAAATGGTTACCAATTGACCAAATTCTATTGTTATATATAGTGGCTTTTATACCTTCAAATTATAATATTTTGTTTAGATAATTTGTGACATCCCATAAATTTAGTTTAAAATCAGAGAACAATTACGATTACCACCGTAGCATCATTTTTAATATTGTTGGAAAAATAACTAAAATTTTTAGGAATTATATGTTCTTATTATGCAATTTTTTCAAATTATTATAAATATTTATTGAGAATAAAATTCATAAACTGTTAATATTATAAAGTTAGGTGATTTGTCAACTTCACCTTGCATGTTGGTCATACAGGAAGTGTTAAGTATCATCTACCAACAAATTTAAATTCTTAGATAATCATAATCATAATCTTATGATCGGGGTTGTCTTGGGGGTAAATGGTTCGTGTGGTGATTATTTGATGGTTGTTGTGGGTGTCGGTGGTTGGGTTTAGGTGGGAGAGGTTGTTGGGTGATCATAATAGTGGGTAGTGGTTTAAAATCTATTGTTTAGGTTTATTGATTTGTGAGGGATAGATGCTCCAAAGGTTGGGGGTCATGGCAGAAGGTTAGGAACGGGAATTTTCTAACAAAAGTTTCTATTTCCGTACAATTTTCTTTTTCCTTAGATTTTAGGTCATAATTAAATGTGGGGAACCTAATATGATCGAGGTAGTTGGAGAGAACAAAAATTAATGATATGCAATCGATCTTATATGATTTATGGACATTACTTATAATTGAGTTTGAACATGAAAACATATACTTCCTCTGCTCCTATATAAACTTCAGGGTTACCTTATTTGGATGTTTCACACTAAACTTCACACCCCAAAAAGGAAATAACAAAAGAGAGAAAATGACCAAGTTGTCCTGATCAGATTATTTTATTACCAATTATGGCATTACTTTTTCCACTTGCTTACCCTCTCTAACTAATGATTAGACGTAATTACCCCCTATAAATGACCTTCTAATTTCATATTACACTAACATAATACTAATGACTCCCTCCATATTTTACCCTCCAACCAACTCAATAAATTCCCTCCTTATTTATTCCCCCTCCCCATTCTCATCAAACGTTTGTTTCTCCTCTCATTTTTTCAGAGACCATTTACTCTGCTCTCATCAAGAACACTAAAATTTCCTCACTCTCTCTATGCGCCGCTAACTCTACTTTTTCTTCTTCTCTTCTTCTTCTTCTTCACTCAATATCCTCCTCTCTCACATAAATAATAAGTCCTCAAGAGTCTGTGCATTTAACAAAGTCTTTTCCTCAAATAAATTTCTTTTTTTTAAAGGGTTCCGACGTTTTGCCCTTGGTTCTTCGCGTCTGGAGCTGTAATTGATACGGTTCATGGTGTATGGGTAGCTCCACAAGCCCATCCTTTTGACCCTGTTGTTGAGGCCCCCTTGTAGCAGATCCGGTTGTTGAGGCCCCCCTGTAGCAGATCCAGTTGTTTAAGCCTCTCCTCCGGCAGATCCAGTTGTTGAAGCCCCCCTGCAGCTAAGACGCCATTGAACAAGCCCTCTGCCTTTCAAGACCTTAGGGACATTTTTGATGAAGCCAGTTCTGAGTGTACTAGCGCAGAGACTGACCCTACTTGGGGGGTTAAGTCGGAGGATGATGAGAGCCTTCGTAGTCTTCTCTATATACCATATGAGATTTGGCGCCCTGAGGATCGTGGAGTGTCTTGAGTTATGCCTCCTAAAAAAAATTTAAAAAAAATTTATTGAATGAACCACCAAAGGACTCCATGGATTAGAAACTTCAAAAAGGAACCTCCCTGAGTGGGAACACAAAACCCCCATAAACAAAGGGGACAAACAACTCTCACCATATGAGAGACTAAATTTATTGACTATCTGAATATTAAAGATCATAATGCAAAATAGAATAAAATTTGGGGCTTACCATCAACAAAATAGTTGATGGCAGCCCCTAGATTTGGAGAAGAAGACTTAGGGTTTTTTTTTTTTTTTTGGGAGATGAGGGGAGGCGGAATGTTCCTTTTCTTCAGATCTTAATCAAGCTAACCATACCTAATTACATATTAAAAAACCTTTACTGGTACGACCCTATTAGACCTAATCTTGGATTATGTTGGATTATTGTTGGTTTATGTTGGATTATGATAGATTATGATGGATTATGTTGGATTATGTTTTTTTTAGTTGGTTTAGTTGGATTATGTTGGTCTCTGTTGGTTTTAGTTGGATTATGTTGGTTTATGTTGGGTTTTGTTGGATTATGTTGGATTATGTTGGATTATTGTTGGTTTATGTTGGATTATGTTGGATTATTATTGGTTTATGTTGGTTTATTTTGGATTATGTTAGATTGTGTTGGATTATTGTTGGATTATTGTTGGATTATGTTGGATTGTGTTGGATTGTGTTGGATTATTGTTGGATTATTGTTGGATTATGTTGGATTATGTTGGCTTATGTGGCTAATTTTTTGGTTTGATATGGATTTATAAGCATGGTGTTGTTGTGCTAACAATCATGTTTTTTTGGTTGTTGATAATAGTTATGGTGTTGTTGTGCTTATTTTTGGTCTCTTGTGCTCACTTCTGGTCTGTTGTGCGTATTCTTGATCCCTTGCTCTTAATCTTGGTTTTTTGTGCTTATTTCTTGTCTCTTGTGCTTATTCTTGATCTCTTGCTCTCAATCTTGGTTTTTTTTCTTATTTTTGGTCTCTTGTGGGAAAATCTACAGTACTGGTACTGGTGTCATAATTTTGGGTGTTGCCTAGAGTGGTTCATATTACAATGATGAAATGTAAATGTTGCTTACTGCATTCTATAATAAGTAAAATTGAGTTGAGTGTAGCTGTTATTTGTCACCCCATAGTAATTGTTTTAGTCTTGACTAATTTGGTAGCCACCCTCTTTTAAAGAGTAGGAGGCTCCAAAATTACTAAGGTTTTGGAGGCAATTGCATGTTGCCTGTTCAATTTGAGTTATCATAGAGCAACTCAATGATGAAAACTTTTTATAAGCATAACCTGAGAGTTGCAATTGATATGTCTCCTAGGTGCACAAAATTTAAAAAACATAAAACTTTCATTTCATGATAACAAGCTTGCATACAATTGATTTGTTAAAAGCATAAACAAGTTCACAAAAGAGGTCCTAAACCATGTTTATGCACTAAACAAAATAAACTACAAGTGCTACATTAGCTCTAACCCAAAAACTTGATTATGTGTTCTGATATGTGCTTCTCCTATTAGCTTGAACACAAAAATTGTGCATGTGTTCAAAAACTTGTTTTGCTGCATATCTTTAGTGCTTAAGTAAAAACAATGCCAAACATTTGTGCTTTCTGTCCTTGTACTCAAAAACTTGTCTTCTAACTTCCTTAATTGTTTGGTATGTACCCTAGTTGTTGCATGAGTATTGGATTATCCACTTGTGCTCCTACTTGAATAAGATATTCAAGGCATTCTCTAACCAAACACTCATCAACTGGTAAATCTTGTGATAGTTCACCTTTTTTTTGTAATGTTCCTTTCTTCAATTGAGGCAATGAATAATCATTGTGACCTCTCCTTTTCATGACTTCAATCAAACATGCTTGTAGACTTATACAAACCTTGTTTAGTGTGGTAGGCTCCAATTTCTCAAATGCATCAGCCACTGCTTGTAGTAGTTCAACCACATTTCTTGCTCCACTTTGTGCTTGCAATGATTGTATAGCTCTAAAAAACCCTAAATCATTAATGTTCATGTCTGGTGACTGAGGTGGTTGTTGTACTAATTTTATGTGAAAACCATCAGATCTTGCTGCAACCAAAAAAAATTAGGATTATTACCTAGGATATGTGGGGTTGCATTGTCTTATTGTATGATGATGTGTTTTGATGTTGATTGTGGCCATTTCCTTTTAATTGTTGGAATGATTTCATTGATTAAGCATGCCTTAAGCACTGCCTTTGTCACTGATGTCATTAACTTAATCTCCATTGTACCTACTGCTCTGTTTCTGCTAGTTCTTTACGCTGCAACTTGTTATGTGAATGGGAATATTCATATCTTACCATCAAATATACATTCACCATTTTCTGCAAATTTTGTCCTAGCAACTGCACACATGAACATGACTTTTGTAATGTATCTTTTGTTTTGACATGCTCTATATGGCTCCTCTTCCCCAGGCAGCAAGTAGTACTTGCCACATATTTCTGTCAAGTAAAACCATTTCTCATCAATGTGTATCAAATTAGACATGGTTTTGAATTTGATTTTGCCCAACATCCCTTCAACTACAAGTGCACCTAATGAGAACTTCAATCTGAGCAGTTTGTGACGTGGTGTTAATAATAGATGAACTGAATTTGTATGAGCTCTAAGCAAACCAAGTTTTAACCACCTCCACACTGTAGTTTTTCCCACTCCATAGCTCTTTGCAAATGTCTCTAGTGTCTTCCTGTCCTTCAATTTGATTGCCTTGACTCTTTGTATGTCAATGATGATTTTTGCCTGGCCTTTCTTCCCCTTTTTTTTTTTTTTTGACTTCACACAGATTTTAATCCATGCTGCTGTCTGCTTTCTTATTATGGTCCAAATGTTGGAAATACTTCTGCTGCTAACAAGCCACTTCTCTGAGGCTTCTTTCAATTTGCCATTATGCATAATCATCTTGGTACTATTCATCAGCAAAAAGTCCTTAACTTCTTCTCTCTGACTATCTGTCAAATTCTTCACCATATCTGATGCTTAAATGTTGTGTTGTTTAGACGAAGTGGACCAGAAATAGCCCAGCAGCAGTGGTAGCAGCAGAGGTCAGCAACAGTGATCAGCCCTTGGAAACAAGAAGAACAGCAGCAGGGATTATATAGTTGAGCTATGTTTTGATGAAACTACTTTGGTCTTTTGGGAACAACTTCAGTAATTAATTTTAGTAGAAAATGGGTGTAATTAAAGAAGGGACTTTTTTTATTCCTGTATTTCTACAAGAACTAAACTTACAGACTTGGCCATTTTTGTGAACTGTGTAATCGAATTGTGTATGTGTACTGTAATTGAAATGAAATGTTAGGAGGGAAAATTTAAACACCCAAAAAATTGGTGTTTGGCGCAATCTGAAAGTTTGAATGAATTTTGGGAGGGAAGTGCAAGTGGCTGTGAGAGTTTACTAAATAGGGAGGGAAGGTTTATGTTGTGATGGGTATTGCCGCACTGTAAAGTACTTTTCTAATCTTTCCCACTTGACAACAGCACATGCCCTTCCCACTTGCTGTTTTATTGTTTTTTTATTATACACCTTAATAACAGTGCCCAAATGGGTATGAAGTTTATATAGGAACGAAGGAAGTATATATTATAAAGTATAAAAATAACAGTTAATATTATCAACCGCGAAATTCACGGGTATATCGCTAGTAAACTCTATTAGAAGGGCTGAAAAAGCATACTACTGACACCTCTAGAGAATAAGTCTTCTTAAGTGTCGCAAATTTAATCTATACATCTGACCTCTAAAGCTGAAGAGTATGTTCAGAATGGATGCCTTAATTCTCATCTACATGACAACAGCTAAGGAATCTTTGGGCCTGATTACTAATTAGTTGAGCAAGATAAAATATAAAAATCTCCTTCCCAATCATTTAGGAACTCTCAACCGCCCACATTCGGTGTTACCAACCAAATCCCTGCGACAAAATATTCTAATAATCTACCCTACTCTCTAAATCCAAATTTCCAGCATCTAATTGTCAGTTAACAACTGTGATAATGTAACGGAAGGTAAGAAACTCTAATAAAGAATTCACTTATAACTAATAGGTTTGCTGGAAAAGAACAGCCACCTACATCATGGATATATATAAATTCATCTAAGACAACTGGAACTTGTAGTTCAAGCTTTTGTGTTTCGTTAAGAGCTGCACATTATACAACACCTCCATTCAGAAAAAAAGACAGAAAGTACACTACAGAGGTCGAATCATATGGGAAATGGAGCATCATGTTACCCAACGATCATCATTAATTGGACAACAAAGGTGCTCAGATGGGATGGAAACTTAGACGTGTATGCAAGGCCAGTGAGTGCCGCAAAGCTAATGCTGGACAATCCCGGCCAGTTTGTTTGTCATTCCAGCACCCTTCAGGTAGGTCATCGCATTACAGGCCTATTAGCAGACGACGAGTTAGAGTGTCGGCAGCTCTATTTTCTTCTTCCTATGGACATGCTTTACTCAGTACTAACACACGAGGAGGTTACGCATCTCAACCACAAGGCTCACAAGGCATCAAAGTTCGTTAGTTTTCAGAACTTGGGGAAAATTTTCCCAGTATTTGGTGAGTCTTGCCTGTTTCCCTCGGAGGCGAAAAGACTGGAAGCAAACAGCCCAGCCCAGACAACACAACCAGACCCATGTGACAGAGTAGCAAGCCATAGACCATGGAGACCTGCATTAGAAACCATAGTTGAAGCTAGCTAGTTCATGTAGGTGCCGCCCCCATCCTACGAACATTATATTATTTTTTTCCCTTTCCTTGTTAATATACAGGCAGGTAGTAATTTCTTTACTAATTAAATTACAGTGAAAACTGTGCGATTGCCACAACGCGAGTGGAGTTTGAAGTCCAATTTCCAAATACCATCTTTATCCCCGCAGATACTTGAAAAAACTAATAATTATAATAACTCTGGAGTGTACATACAAAGTTTGGAATCTACTTTTATCATCTAAAATATTTCTCATTTAGCGTCATCACCAAATCAATAAAAAAATTAGATAATAAGACAACAGAGATGCCAAATGTAGATATGTTAGCATTCAAATAGTAAAATGGCAGAGACATGTGTACTACTTACAGAATGTACATCCATGTATTCAACTGGAGAGTTTGACCCCTTTAAATGAAAACATACTAACAATATTCCCGTTAGTCTCCAAAATTAGTGTCTATGTGCCCATTTCAGCCTCAAGTACATATTTACTATTCAAAACTAGTGTACCTGCCGGAGAAACTCAATCCACACCTATTTCCGACAGCAGCTGACGAGGCGCACAGAAATGATTAGAGAATGAATTACTTGTATGACATGTAGAGAGTACCAAACATCAGTCAAATTTTTTCAGTGCTTCTCCAAGAACCTTCAGGTGCATGATAACTAGAAAGGAAAAAGACATTTTGATTCTTCTGCAAGAACCTGCACCACAAATATGCAGCAAAATAAAGCCTAGAAATCATAATAGATAACTTCAATATGAAAACCGCAGAGCTCTCAAAGACTTTTTCAGATAAAACCAGAGCTCTCGTAGTACTCGTTTCCGATAAACACACACCTCAGAGAGAATAAGAAGTAGAAATGCAGGGGAGGAGGGGTGGGCGGACTGTCACTGCATGTAGAATTACAGAAATCAGTAGGGATATTTAAAATGTTTGTCCATGGGGGAGGGGGTGCAGCAGCAACAATACAGAGTTGCTCTCCAATCTCTTGCTATGCACCAAGATGCATTGTTTGCACGAAGATGATATGATAAAGTCTTGAAGCGCTGAAGGTAGAAAATTACAAAGAACTTAAGCTGTATTCTTCGAAAGTAAATAATGTATTATAAAACAGCCAGCTCTAGGGAAGGACACTGAAGGAAATATGAAAGCTTAAGGGAGGACACTAAAAGCTATTCAACCAATATCTTTCCTCTTACAAAAATAAAAAAAGCGTGAAAGCCACTTGTACCAGGTGCGAGAAAGAAAAAGAGAACGTTAAGGCAAAACCAAACTGAAACCAGATTGTTAGGAATACAATCATTGATTGGGCCCCAACCTTCAGCATGGGCCCTTTTGGTTGGAAAAGTCCTCCCACATGGTATGAGAGCACAATGGATCTAGGGGTCTCGAGTTCGAATCCTTCTAGCCCCTCTTCAGCACAAGGTAGGAGGAGGGCACATTTCAAACCAGACAGGCATTCGCGAGAGGCGCCTTTGCAGTAAAACCATTATCGGTCTCAGCCGTCAACAAATACTTTCGGTTGAGTTAGTCACAGTATAAGGGCTCGGAAGGACAAAAAAAGTCGAGTTTGAATCTTGGGAGCCTCTATCCATCACATGGTATGAGGAGGCCTGTCCATTATCCACGCTTCCAGTCCAAAGGGCATTCAAGTGAGGGTGTGTGTTAGGCATAAGACTATTAATTGGGCCTCGACAAGTAGCTTATACTTTTGGCTAGGATGGTCTTTTCACAGATAATAAAAGAGATGCGAAATCAACAAACATTTAGGGTGGAGGTGCGGAGAAGGTAGGAAAAAGTAACCACCATGCTGGATAGGCCTTGGATCTGTCATATTCTAATACGACAAAGACACTTGACTTAAGAAAAACAGAAGAAGGGATTGACACGGCTCACTCTGCATCCCAACACTCCTGCTAAGTTTCTTTTTTTTTTTTTTTTGTATTGCTATAGTTTCTTGCAACTGTTGGGTTATTCATCATTCTATAGCTAAGAAGTCCCCCATCAGTACCATACAGGGGCTTCCTCTCAAGAATATTCTTTATACTCATCCAAAAACACTTCAAGACACTTAAGTTAAGCCGTACTGGTGTCTAGAAAACAGGTTAACGCACAGGTTTGACTATATCATGGAGTCCTTCAATTTTAAACTTGTGTTAAGAGTCTCATATCCAACACTGTGTCTGACAGTCATTATTCATAAATAGTCCATGTAACATAGGAGGCAACAACAAAAGATTGGTCAATAAATATATGTCGGGAAGACTGACTAAAGCTTACCATCCATGTTCATACAGAGCATATAAACTCCATACACTGACTACTGGCTTCTACATACTATAACACAAAATATTTACCCGAGTGGCTCTAACAACAGTCCCCGTACCACCTGTGGATTCACGAAAAGCTAAAGCACTGCAAAAGGCTAAATTAATCTTCACAGCTTATGGAAGAAAAGTTTTACCTTTTGGTGGTATGACGAGGAAGGATACATAAGAGAAAGTACGTGTTTAATTTAATGGTTCTGCTATTTCAATTGGGAAAATCAACAAATACCAGTCATGTCAGCCTCACACACCAATACACCAATGCGACTGAATAAGGCATTACTCTCATCGGGTAAAAACGAAGAATATATGCTCTTAATTAGCTTAACTGAAAACACAGGTATTTGTAGGTGCCAGACTCAGCTACACCATAGAAAATTGCATGTTTTGGCCCAAAATGCAGGTGTCAAGTGTCCATAATCATATGAGTGAGCATACAATATATTATCCGAAGTAAGTTAAATTCATGAAAAACACAATCGCTTGTCCAGTCACATGATACGCAAATTATATAAAAAGACGGTCTACTTTTAACTTAAAAAATACCTAATCACAAATTGACTTAAAGTGGTCACCTTTTATCAACATTGTAAAACAGTGACCACTTAAGCCAAAAAGTGGCCATTTCAAGACGGTCACGGTCTAATTTTATAACACTATACCATCTCATACAAGACTTTGTGTCTCATCGAAACATGAAAGTCTTTTCATTTTTTTTTCCCGGGTAGGGGGTGGGGGGTATGCAGAAGTAGATCGGTTGAATATAACGAAAAACTTCAGCCACATATGAGATATGTACTCACAGGTCCTCTGAGCTACTTCTTAAAAAAACACAAAAAGGGAAACACAAAAAACATCAAGAAAGATGAAGGAAAAGTTGGGAGATTTCAGTACTTGAGGAAGTCTAGTAAATTTTGCTGCAACTCCATTAGCGTGTCCTCTTCAATATTCAGTTCGAACAATAACGACGGCAACTTGACTGCAGTAACAAAGAAAAATCATTACCATGACGAGAGGGTTAGACATCTAAATTGTTGGAATGGAAAAAGGAACATTCTAACTATTGCCAATGTATATCCATCCACTAGTCGGAAAAGGGAGGAACCATACCAAACAGGCGTAGAAGATGCTCAGCACCATACAACGTTGATGGAGATACGTTCTCAGTAATTGCTTCTTGAAACTGTTGGCGCTCTTTGTTATAAAGAAGAATCAGTGGTAGAGCTTTGTTGAAATAGACACATAACCCGCTCAAAACTTCTTCGACTGACGAAGAGACCCTGATAGCACAAAATTGAGAGAATCATCACCCCTCATTTTACAAGCACTACCGCAGATCAGGGATGTTCATTTCAACCGGCTGCCTCGCCCCTACCCTCCAAACACAAGAGAAGATAAACTTTCTCCAATGCAGACACTTCAATGTCATCTCATTTAGATATATGTCACCAATTAAAAAAGTTTTATTTTATCGCCTTCTTTTCACCCCACAGACACCAGCACAAATGCAAACAGAGAGAAGACTGGCTACGAAAAACTGGATTAATGAAGATGCAAGTTAAACATCATTAATCATCTCAGAAACTAAACCTCTTGAGATGTTATTCTGAAAGGTATGGTATACCATAAAGTTGCATTCACTTTCAAACAGAAGAAGAAACTCAATTTTAATTGGGTAGGCAAACAAAACACTTATGGCATATTTAGCAAAATCTGGTGAAAAAAAGAGAAGCCCCAAGAAATGCATCAAACATGATCAAGAAATTGTACATGAATATCAATTTAAACTTTTCCTTTTGTAAAGGATAAATGTTACAGTAAAATGAATTATAAATCTAAAACATAATAACTCCTGTTAAGCCAAAGAATCATCTCTCAAGGACTCCACATTATATATGACACCAAAAAATTAGAAAATTAAAAGGACGCTCAATATAGTTACAATGTGTTACCACATAAATGAACAACTATAAGTTGTCTTGACTCTTGATAGATGGAAATGGTGGGAAGCGGAGCGGACGTATAGACAGGGACCCACAAAAAATTGTTTGCAGCCTTTGGGGCGAGGTAATCGGGTATGGAAAGCAAAGGCAATTTGGGATTTTCTCTCCCTTAACACGATTTAAATGGAAGCATTGCTTCCTCCCTCCAAGTAACGCCTTCCCCATACATAGTCCTCCACTCCTCCTCGCTCCCTTTCCTCCTCTTTTGGGCCATCCAGATCAACGTAATCACTCTCCTTACCTCCTCTGCCCCCCCCCCCCCTCCCCCCTCCATCTTCCCTTCTACACCTTCCTTTTAAAATGAGTACCCAAACTAGATTTTTAGCATCATATATATGCTCTATAGTCTATACACCCAAACATTAATCACCTACTGCTGGCCCCATACTTTGTCTGGGCTATTATGCTTTCGCAACAGCGCAGCCGCAGATAGATCCTACGGAAAGTTACTTTCTACACATACTAATCGAGGCCTTGGATCATAACTATGCACCACATAGAGAAGGATCTGAAAAAAAAAAGACCTAATTGGAACCACATGAGAAAACAGATTGATGTTGCTGGAAGAACCTTTTTTTAAAAAGAAAATTCCTGGAAAAGTAATTGGGTGTTGAGTGAAGGCTATGCAAAGGCGTTAGCAATTAGCAAAGAAGCATTACCTAGGCTAGTTTACAAGGCTAGGCCAAGAAAGACTACTCCTATATGAAGTGGCTCTATGCATTGTCCTAAAATCAAATATAAAATAGAGTAGACAAGTTCATCATTGCAGACGCTGCATCTCTTACCATCAAGCCCTTTTATAGATCGAGGACCTTGGACAATTCTTGAACATCAACTGTCCGATTACGCCGTTATCAATCTCTCCTCAAATTTTATTGAATCAATAATGTGTTGTGCATCACAAACCATCCAAATCAGCATACTGAAAACATCTGCTCCCCTCCCCCCCCCCCCTCCCTCTCCCTCTCTTTAAATTTGAAACAAGTACAATATGAACTGTATTAGCAACAGTATGAAAATTATTTCAAGAAAAGGATATTAACCTATATTCCTCAAGAGTCAGTAGAATATTTTAGTCTTCCTGTCCACTTCTACTAAAAAGTTCACAAATCTAAAAGGACCAAATATTTAAACATACTAAATTGCCAATATAGTGAATACCTTAATTGACGCTCTATGAGAGATTTGAATATGGGGACAGAGTATCTCACATGAAGAAAAACTATTTAACAGGAGAAAAGATTGCTTTGTTTTCAGGCCATGAAAATTGTGATCCATATTTTAATTGTTTCCAACAGTTGAAGATAACTCTATGCTATGCTGAAGTCCATACTTGCAGCCAGTTTCAAGCATTGTACATAGTATGAAACACTAACCATACTGTTTCAGGGAAGCCACTCTCGCCTGGATGTACATATTATGAAACACTAACCTTACTGTTTCAATCACAAAAACAGCAAAACTTTATTAACTAAAAAATTCAATGTCAAAATAAAAAGGACTAGATAATATTACTCATCGTATGAGGAAATACCATATTACTCCCTCCGTCACAATGAATTTCCCCCATTTTCCATTTTCGGGTGTCTCATTTCTATTTTGGGCAAATAATAACACACAAAAGTCGCACAAAACGCTCCCATGTGATTGCGGGCCATATTTACTAGCACATATTTTCCTCTCCTTAAACTTCGACCCAAAAGTAAAAGGGGGAATTCATTGAGACGGCGGGAGTACCTTATAGGGATGCAAGTTTGGTCATTTGGATTGGAATTTTCCATATATTTTTCTCCCATACTTGACTTCAAATACAATTAGGATCTATGGTGAGTCATTAGAGTATCTAATCCAAATAAATTTCGCCACATCCAAGGTCCAACCCGAAAATCAAAATTTTGGACTGCCTCCCTATACGTAACCCATTTTCAACCAAAAGTGGAAATCATTCCGTCTATAAAAGTTTCAAAAGCAGTATAAAAACCAACGTACCCAATTCTAAAAAGTTAATGGCTCCTAGGTTGTATACATTCCGACAATAAACGAAATTTGCAAAGAAGAATAACCTTACTTTCAAGGTAAAACTTATATATAAATATCTTTGATATTTGACACTAAATTGGTTTTTTTGATTCCAAACCCTTAGTCAAAATCCAATCCAAAAATCCGAATTCTCAAAATTTTGACTAAGAGCTTATCTGGAAGGGTGTAATGTAATCACCAATACAATCACTCCTCTAGCCTAAGAATGGTGGGGAAATTAGGAGATAAGGAGAGGTTGTAATTACCATTACAAGGTAAGAGTTGTCATCATACAAACTCATGTGATAGTGATTGTTTAAGTAATACCTATGTAATACACCATTACATGAGTGGATGTAATCAAACTCATCCCCTTCATGTTGGTATCATTTCCCCTCCTCATTCTTTATCTAGTTTAAATAATACCTATGTAGTACACCATTACATTGATTACATGCTACCAAACACGACCTACATTCAATCCGAATTGCCAATTGGGATGAAACTGGATTGGATTATGGACTACATTCAAATAAGTTACACCCCTACTACTCAGTTTCTGCAAACAACTACATTGAGTGTTTGCAGTTTCTTAGACTGTCACATGAAGTCTCAGTGATAGACCAAGTAACAAACAATAAGATAATTAAATTACTTATGAAACCTGATAACAAATGTGGTAACTCTTAGTACAACTAAATCAACAACAAACCGGTTCATATAAATCACACGCCCATACCAATCATAAATGAAGCTACGTCATGCATACCACTAAAGAACAATTATAAGCATGACTTTTGAACAGAAACATCAGATGTTAGCCACGAACTTACATCTCTTCCTTTCCTCGATAATGGCGATACTTTTGGAATATATCATCAACATTAGGAGTTCGTGGAAGCCTGACAAGCTGAAAACCATTCATCAACGTAAAACAAAGTGAATATATATGAACCATAAGACAATACCAATTATGAATGAAGTTAAAACATACAGAACAGACATGATCAGTGGTTCAGCACCAGTTTCTAAGGCGTAAGGAGTGAACGACAAGAATAAACATGGATAGCATGAAGTGCAGAAAAGCTTCAACAACATGAATCATCATTCCTAAAGTCTCAACTAAGTGCTTCAAAAGAACATTTAAATCTCAATAAGATACAGTCATGAAAGGCAGCAAATGATAAAAAAAAAAAAATTAATAATTGAATGGGAACTAGAAGGTGGAAGAAGACACTACTTAAATAAGGGATCAACAATGCATGGAATATTGGAAGAACTGCGTAATGGGACTACCTGGCCCATCCGATTGATTAATTCAAAATCATCTACTAATTGCTTCTTTAGTGTTGGGGGAATGGAGATTTTGATAAGCTTCTCCACTGATTCACTGTCTTTTCCCTGTAACAAACAAACATATACACTTAAAGAAAAAGAAAACGAAAAAAAGAAGCAAACATATACACTATAAGATGGAACTCAGAGAAACAGAAAAGGGACTTCTTGTAAAACAAAATGTATCAGAGTTGAATGCAAGATCAGATCCACATAGTAACTGGACATCCCACTATAATGTACACACGGTCAAGACTTTAGTCGAATTTCATTCAACTAAATACTCCGGTTGCAAATGTTTCGCAATAAATTTCACGACTAAAAAATAGACAACAACATTTAGAAAAACATAAGATAAGAGCAACTAAGGCTAAGACATACTAGTTAACCATGTTGGCCAACCAGGCCGCTTAGCTCCAGAGTTTTAGTAGAAAAGCTCAAAGCACTGTTACACAGGTTCTCTGTGACTTTGAAGTTAAGCCAATATTAGACTTAAAGGAAAGGAAACTGGACAAGATGAAAGGGTCACTCACAAAACATCATTTCAAATCCCCCATTTTCAAATGTGATATGCAAGGCTTGCTTACCCACATGAAAGTGATGCAAGTTTCTTAAAAACATATTTGATTTTCATAGGGTTGTTTTGACAGACCAGCTAAAGGCCTCCTAAAAGGCCACTCAATTAAGATTTTTACAGAAAAGAGCTTTTGTTGCAGCAATATGGCATCATACACGAAAAGTGGTTTTCAACAATTAATGAAACGGGAAAATTGGGTTATCCGTCGAAGTCATTTTAACAATCCGATAGTCATACTGTATTCTCCCACTCGTTTTGACCCTGCTTTTATAAGGAAAGACGACATCTGTAAGTTTATTGTGACAAAATTACAAGTTTCCTCAGAAGTTCCAAAGCAGAGTTAAAAGTTACTCTGCCAGCCACAGCATATGCCAACAATCTGCAAATTCTTCGAAGACCTAGTAAAAGATGGTGGGGAGGAGGAGGGGAGGGGATAGTACAAAATAGAATTACAAAGAGACTAAGATTCAGCGACCGATGTACAGAATGAGGGCTGCATTAATCATGCCTACTAAATATGTAAAATTTACAATTAGACTATGAATCATGCCTACTAAATATGTAAAATTTACAATTAGGCTGTGTGTCCAGCACTGCACAACAAATGTACAAGATCCTAATGAACATAAACGTAACAGCCTCGTACAAAGTAGAATTGCCCTGAGAGTCTTAAAATGAAAATTTCGGATGTAAAAGCACATTAAGCAACGTGAGCTAACTTCAAACTTAGCTACTCCAGGTATTCAATTACTTCGAGTCATATTTGAGTTATATCTCACAAGCTACACATGATTTACACGTGAATCCAGTTGGGGACAAAATTCCAAGATGTTTGCTCTCCAACGACTACTCATGTGCATGATTTCATTGGAAATGAGAGATATACATGCTTGTGAGATTGATTAGAAGCGAACTAGCCAGAATCGTCCGATTTAGATTGGGTGACTATAAATATATAGATTAACCATAAATACGCCGAATTGTGAGTTCAGGCTAGAAAAGGGATTAGGGTGAGGCCTATCGTCCTTAGCTGGTTTCGTTCGGTCCAGTTAGATTTAATTATGTTTACTTGAATTTAATTGCAACAAGAAAGTGGAAATTCGTCAATAGCTTGAGTAGCAGCAAAGAACACTTCTTCATAGTCAGGTGCAAGCTTAAGCATGTAACTGTAGGTGACACCTAGTAGAACTAGGTTTAAGGCTCATTCGTTTTACATTGAGAAGTAGTTTTATTCAGAATTATGCTTTAAAGTGTGTTACATATAAGAGTGAAATCTGTTTCTAGTCTTTCCTATTTCGTCTAATCTTATGTAACACCCTTGCCAGCTTTGTGTGTGAGAAGCAACATAATCCTTTTGTGCATTTAACCCCATCAATCCAATTTGGTCCATTTGTAACTTCAAGCTGACTCAATAGCTATTCCTCAGTGAGTTAGCAACCCACTTCTACAGTTCAAGCCTTTAAATCTTAGTAAGCACAGGCCCAGTTGTGGTGGATAGGTTTATTGAACCAGTTTTCTAGAGTATAGTTCACAGGTTTTCTTGATTCAAATTATAAGTTTAGTTTTGTCATAAATACTTACAGCCTCTTATAGTCGAGATTATATCTTCTCCGCTCAAGATCCTCAAGAACAATCAAATCTGAACACAAAAGTGTAATTCAAGCAATCAAAATGTATCCTAATGGAAGCAACATCTACTTTTTTGAACGGAACACGCCTGAGCTCAGAATCTTGTGGGTCTGCGTTGTTTTCTTAATGTTTCTAGGAAATTAAAATTGTTTTCACAACACTTTCTTCTTCATTTTCCTATGCAGTTCTTAAAATATCATTTATAAACTAGGTATCTATACTAGAAGCTTTGCTTTTTTTGTCCCCGAATAAAAGATGAAGTCGAAGACCATTTCTAGACTAGTGTATCTGTTACTTGAAGCTTTATGTTCTTTTTGACCCAAAACAGAAGGTCATTTCTTTCCTGTATGGACTGTGGTCCATAGCTGGATTAGGGGAAGAAGATTTCTCCTATATTCTTTGATAAACATCAAGCAAAATTTCTTCCTCCCCCTCCGCTTTTCTTGTTAGCAGCTTAGATTCATAGATGACAGAGAATACTCCTAAAGCCAAAATGATGAATCTATTTAATGGAAATCAAAAACAACTGTTTTGTCTTCATTAACAATTTTTAAGCACAATCAAGCCCGTGAAGTGTGTGACTAGTATGCCCATGAAAGGATGATGATCCAGTTGCTACAACTCATCCCTTGGGAGACAGATAAAGCTAATAACAACAAATATGCTCCATCCTATTCCTACCCTCCCTCCTTCCACCATAAATAAGGAGAAGAGACAAAATAAACAAGGCGTTTGGGGGTGGAGACCATAACAAAGAAAGGTTACTGATGTACCTTGACCACGAGGTGCTCTCTTTTTCTCTTACGGTATATGATGGTTGAATTATTCTTTTGCTTTTTGTCACTGATATCTGCATGCATTATTCACCCCAGTTAATGACAGCACAGATAACTCAAAGGAGGCAGCATAATCTCCTGCGTAGCAAATTCAGAAAAAGAAAACATAAAATACCAAACATAAAAAAGGGATAAAATTCAAAAAAATCAGATCGCTCAACTGCAAAAGTGCAAGAACAAATCAAGCATGGAACAAAATATAATATCCAGATTTGATGGCCTTCTACAGGGATGTTTTTGCTAGACGGTTTAAACACCACGAACTCAACACAACATATCATTGATCAAGGTAAGGTAAAATAGTTCCTCGCTTCCTTCGCCTGTCTTCGATGTCCCAAAAAAACACAAAATATGATTCACATATTTCTCCCTTTTCTATTAATGGTAATGATGAGTATATAAATGAGACACAAAGGGGTGACACCCAAAAACAAAAGAAGAGCAAAACCCCCTATATAAAAGGACAAAAGCCAATTTACAAAAGAAGGGAAAAAGCCCATTTACAAACAAGGCCAAGTCTAAAAAAAACCTCAAGCCGTGAAGCTATCATACATAATTTTATCCATAAAGGAAGCAAGACACAAGTGCTGCTTAGGGTGTAAAGCTAATCTCGAACTATACAACAATGTCAAAAAGATGGCTTCACTTCCTCACAAGAAGACTCTTTTCCTTCAAAAATCCTACGATTCCTCTCCTTCCACATGGACCACCAGATTGCCAAAGGAACCATCCTCCAAACATCCGCAATCCAAGACTTCTTTAGCCTTCTTTCTAAGCCACAAGCACATCATGGGCCGAATCAACTCAACCCAAACAGAGGCAAGGAAACATTTCAAAGGGAAGGAACCAAAGGACAAATAAGAAGAAGGTGATCAATAGACTCTTCCACAAATTTACACAAGGAACAACGAGTAGCCAAGCTAAAAAGACGCATCTTCAACACATCTAAAGTGGGAACTTTACGAAGGATAGCAGCCCACCCAAAGAAACAAACCATAGGAGGAGCTTTAGAACACCAAATCACCTAGTAAGGGAACCTACGGTGATACTTATCTTCTAGAAACTCACAAACACTCCTAACACAAAAGGTATCTTTAGCTCCCCTGAAGAAGCTCTAAAAAACAAGGACAGATTCTTCTTTCCAATCATTAGGGGGTCTAGAGAAAGTGACTTTGGCGTAACTTGACCATTTGAAACGTATCCTTTTCAACAAGGGAGAGTGAGTCCATGTAAGATGAAAAATCTGACATTGGAAGTGTAAACCTTCCCAAAGAAGATCTTTCGAAAGGGAATCTCACTAAGGTTTCCTCTAATACACCAAGAAGTATCTCAAAGACGCATGAAGATTCTAGCTCCACCCATAAATCACGACGAACAAGATCATCATCCGGACCATAAACCCTAATAAGACCCCAAACAAAGTCATCTTGAAGCAATTTCAATTTACAACGTCCGGTTAAAAAAAACCTACTCCGTCCCACCCATTTACTCCATATTCCATTTTGGGGTGTCCCATTTATTTTGCTCCATTTCCTCTTTTGGTAAGTTTTTCCCTCAAACATTACAATATTACCCCTCCTTTTCAAAACTTACCCCATTATTTTCTAAACATGGCTCACCACCTCACTCACACAACTTATCTTTTGAGACCTACCCCACCCATTTTCTTAATCTTTGGTCCAAAAGCAAAAGGAGCAAAATGAGTGCGACGGAGGGAGTACTTTAGAGTACGATAATTGTAAAGATTGAGAGTCCAATCTAATGATGACCGCTTCTCTAAGCGACCAATACAAAGGAAAGTAAAGCCACTCACATGCACACTTTGCCCACACACATAAAGCAATAGGCGTATCAACTATTTCCTTCTTTGATTCGAGAAGAATGGCAATATCACAAGAGAACTTCTCCATAACCCATTTCACATACCCTCTATTAGTAGCACAATCAAGACCTCGCACATTACAGGCAATTATGTTCATTCTAGGAGTCATCACAAGAGCACTTCCCATCAATAGAGTCCCCTACTTCACCACTCCCACAATTCGACGCTTCCATTTTCTTCTCGTAAATTCGAAAAAGTTAAGAAAAAAAAAATTAATAAATAAATAACATCCGCCTGCCTTGATGATCAAAACAGATTTTCTCTAAAAGAATCCAAATTTCCATGGACCCAAACCCTTACACAGCTCCACCTTGCGAAGATCATGCTTAGAGACTTAAGAGTAGATATTTTACAATAGTTAATAGTCCAAGTAAAAAAGTTCCTGTTTCCAGCCTGCACAAAAGGCAATTTCACATTCTCTACATTCTCCAAACGGGCTCTAGAGATCTCCTCACTTCCACAATCCCTATGCTGCCCTTTCTTCCTTCTACGAGGGGCCACAAGCATCTCTCTCAACTGATTGACATGAGTGGAAGAGAGTGGGTTGCCATTTGCAGATTGCAGGCTCTCAAGAGATAACGACTTTTTTTTGACAACACAACTGAGAATCAGACGCATGAGTCAATGCACTCTCATCAGAGGAAGGATAATTATCAATCAAGGCTCTAAGCCCTTGAAAATTGTTAAAAGGCATAGGAGTGCAAGACATAGATTTAGATATTGTCCTCTGAGGTCTGAAAATAAGAGGACAAAATCTCAAAGGCTTAACGTAAGATAATCATTCACCTCTGTTTTCCACCTTAATAGATACATGTTTCTCAAACTTGTGTTTATATTAGGATAAGCGCGGCACAGTACCTCAAAACCTATAAGCCTCACCAAGATGGCTTGATAAATATGCCATGAGCCACAAGCCCTCTATCTCAGACCTATGAAGACTCTATCGTTGTTCTGCGTCCTACCCTTAAAGCATCAACAAGAGATAATGTTTGGATGCAGAAAAGAACCAGTACCTCCTGCCCTGAGGCGAAAACCAATGAAAGCTTTCAATGCTGTAGCCGCACCAAACCATGTCGGAGTTCAACCCATAGAAAGGATACTCTGAAAAAGGAATGAAAGGGGCAATAACTCCTTGTTGCTACAGCAGACAACCACTAGCACGTCTGAAAGTTTGCACCAATAAAGACATAAGACTCTCCCTTAAAATGACAAAAATAAGGAAACTGGGGCCAACGAGAAAGCGACTAAACCCATTCAAATAAAAAGTCTTCTTCCTCCTGCTGTTTTAAGTGACTTTGAAAGAAGTGGGTCCACAAGTATCACGAGAGAGCTTAAATTATTTGTTGTCAGCTACGAAGATAACCCCCATTAAGACCACTAAGACACATTCGAGGATCAGACTGAAGTTTCGGGAATTCTCACTACAAGCAGCAAAGGAGGTCAAACAGGGCAAGAGATGACAGAACAAGTATGTTACCCGATCTCTTCACTTTACCTCACACATCCATGTGGGAAAGTTAAGACTCCGACATGGGCGTGACACTTGAACACTTCATTAAAAAAAAGGCAAGTCTGACACTCGGACACGTACCCTTGTCGAATACTTGTAGATGAGTCCTGGTTACATGGAGAGGAACAATTTCCAAAGAGCAGAGGGCCAAAAGAACTCAATGGATGGAAAGATGGCAATTTCTAGTGCATTAAAGCTGAAAAAAAAAACAGTTTCCGATGAAATTCCGGCGCCCGTGAAAGTCGGAGGTGGGTCTGAAGGCCAAGCTCTTCTGTGAAACAGAAACTTCCAGGAAACCCAGCAATGGAATCCAAGCCCTCTAAAGGCCACTCAAGTGTAGTAGACTGAGACCAAAAGAAAACACAGAAGTGGCTAGAAAACTCTTGTGGTGGCTCTGAAGGTGGCAGAGCACCAGCGAGGAACCCATCACCAAGGGGTAAAAGTTACAGACCCCAATCACCTCTGAACCAGAGTATATCTAAGTTTTTTTCATTTTATAGAAGAGAGAGAGAAAGAAACAGAGGGTTCGCACATGATAGGTACGCTCCCAGAGAGTTACGTCCGACGACCTCATTTCGCCTTGAGAAAGAGAAACTCCTTCATATACAAACATGTGGTATTTCTCCCAGATATTACCACATTACAAACACAATAATCGTTACTGTAGTGCCTAAAATGAGGATCCGCCCCAAGAGAGGTAAAAGGCGGTTAAATGTACGCAGTCTTACCCCTACCTTAACATTTATTGTAAAGAGGTCGTTTCCAATTGACCCTTAAAAATTAGACCAAGCACTTGCTACTTTACCATTAAAAAAACGCAAAAAGGTTATATGAGTCACTTGGATTTGAACAGTATATCCCGAAACCAAAGAGCAATAAATCCTTGGCTCCATCAAATTCAGAAAAGTACCACATTACAAAATAAAATTACAGCAATTATAGCATTACTTCTAAAAGAGTGTGGGTATTATATGCAAACTATTACTCTAGATGACAGAGGCATCTCATGCATTACTACCACGTCATGTCAAATTAAGTTTAATAATGAAAGTGACATGGTCAAAGATCCAAACAAACTAGAAAAGGAATGGGCACAAAAAACGATTCAATGAGAACTGAGATAACAAAAACTGTAATTCAGGAGCAGAAAGAAAGAACCCATCACTCTTGAAATAGAGAATAGGCTCACCTGAGGAAACACTCATTTTGGCTCGTGATGTACGTCCAGTATTTGCATATTTATCTGCCATTTGTTTCTTGTCTTGCGACACTTTCAGCAAATTCTCCTCTGACTCTTTTAGCAAGCGATCAGCTCCTACCCATTCATCCCAACTATTCTTGTAATTAGGCAAGAGAGTATGGAGTCAGGCTACAGGCTACCTCCATTCTTACCAAAATGCTAGATAAACGGAAATTAAGACGATGCTCTAGATCTCTGACAACTCTTATAATGCTAACTTTCAGGAAAAAAACCACTTCTTACAAGAAACTTTTCCAAAAGATAGGAAGGTTAAAAATCTACGCACAACTCCTGTGTTCCATGTTATAGTACAATGTAGATTTTCTCTCTTATAAGCATAAATAAGCCCCTAGTCTCTTATGGAGAAGATTATTTGGTAATACAGAGGAGATTGGTCATCATAGACCTGTTTTAAATAATGAACACCACCCTGACATCCCAATTTTTCCGTGCAACAGAGGAAAACATCCAACATATTTTGGTCATATTAACAGCTACACAGAAACTACGGAAAAGAATAGTTCTGAAAGCGGACTTGTAAAATCAATATGTACAATGTTATTTGTTTTAAATTTGCAAAAATCATATTCATCTTAAAGACCATTCCCGCTAACTGACTCTGTAATAAAAGAAGCCGCCATACCATTCAGACACTGAGAGTAACCAACAATATTGCAAGCTACTCTGTAGGATGAAACACGAATAAACCAAACATCACCATCCAAAAACACATAACTCGTTTTTCTTAAACCTAGGAGTAATTGGTGAAGTTGTCCAGCTACCACATCGCTTGAGTATTAAAAAAGACAAAAACCAACCAAGTTGAAAGACATCAACCAACAATTACAAAAATCAAGGAAATAGAACTGCTCTCTTTGTTTGTGGGGCATCTTTTACCTTGGTAAACATACCAACTACCAAGTACTTGGCCCAAAACCCGGTTCAGTAATACTTGGGAGTGAACTTCTACCAACTCTTCTGACATAGTCAACTGCTACCTAGATGACACACACACACACACACACACACACACACACACACACACAATATCATAAAAGGAAAGGGAAAAAAATCATTATATAAATGTTACCCAGAGACTTCATTTTACCTTCACACCCATGACAGACCCTCAAAACTCCGAGACACTTAGACACTTCATTTCAAGTAAAAAACATGTAAACATTACAAAAATACAGCGAGTCTGACACTAGGACCTGTACCCATACATGAAAGCAAGGCCCTATCAAAAATCAAAAATCCCATCTCCTTTCCTGATACAAGACCTTTGTGATTCTTATGTTCTTATGTAACACATGATTAATCCGTTTGCTAGTAATCAACTTCTATAAAATAGTCTTGTCCTTGTGGTTTTTTTCAGAAAACAATACTCTTTCCTTCCCAAAAAAATGGTCTTCTTTCAATTTGACATCATTTCTAATAATATTGAAGGAAATACCTATATATTCATCTCTTTTTTTGAATTCGAGAGAAATCATCATTGTAAGCTTGAGCAACAAAGGTTTACTTACATGAATGGGTAACATAGGGAGTTCACTACTTTAACATACTAACTTTTGAAGGAGGCCAACGTTCCTAGAATAAAACAAAAAAGAAACGTGACCCATACTTACCATTCTCTATTGGTCATACTAGTCCCTCCAATATGACTAATAAAGACTCAATGCCCATCAAAAGCCAAAAGGAGTACCAAATATGCCCGAACTCCACTTTGGATAATAAGAGCCTTATTATACACCCCAGGAGCCTTCGCCCAAGAAAAGCATACGCAATCTGATGTGTTCAACTTATACTTGATCCTAAGACGTATTTAAGATTCTTTTGGGTTGTAGTTAGGTGTTAGTTTTCGAGCTATTAGTTGTTCTAGTAATTAGCAAGTTGTGGAGGAGAATATTGAAATTGGTATTCATCCCGGGGAAGTTTGTAGCTAACTAGCAGAGCACACAACAGCAGCAACGAACCAAGCAGTAGCGTGGCAAGCTAGAGAAGAAGAAGCAGCAGCAGCACAAGGTGAGGTCCACGCGAAGCCGGACCTGGTCGCACCCCGCGACAAAATGGAGCCTCCTTTGTTCTCTTCAGCGTTTGTCAGAGACAGGAACTTGTCGCACCTTGCGACCTTTAACCGCTTTGGGTGTTTTTGTTGACTTTTGACTTTCCTAAGGACGAAGTAACCCCTGAAAATTTTATTTGGGGGCTGCTATATATAGGATGACTCAGAAAAAAGGGAGGCATCATCCTTTACCCCTAGACTTCTCTCCCACACCATAGTATAACTCTTAAATTCTATTTTCACTCCATAGCACGTACTTTTTGATGGAAAAGATGATGATTGCAGCGTAAAGCACTCTTGAGAATGATTAATCAAAGCTTCCACTTATATATTGTGAGATTCACACTTCACTAATCTTCTCTCTGACCAAATGCACCAGGCATACTTGCATAACAACTTCCTATGTATACCCCAACCATAACCCGCAACACATTTGAACAGACAAGGTGCTGAAGACTGTCCAACCTTATCTATAGAGAAGACGCAATCTAACAGTGAAGACAAGAAACAAGTGTGAACATGTTAGACTCTCCCTCCCATACATAACACAGACACTTGAAGTAAGCGCAAATGGAGGCCTCCTACATTTAAGATCGTCATCAGTATTGATCCTTCCAAGTGCCACAGTCCGACAAAATGCCCACACCTTAGTAGGGCCTTTGGACTTCCAAATTCTAGCTACTTGGTAAGGGTAACAGATAACTTGCAATTGAACCTTTTGGGAGGACCCGACCCTACAAAGGTGTGGGCATTTTGTCGTGGCACTTGGAAATGGTAATCAAAGCACAAAGTTCAACCATCTCTCACTAAGGAGTCCTACACAAGTGAAGGTTCAATAAGTTCTACTCTATTGAATAAAAATAAGAAATTGTGGCCAGTGTGTGTCCTAAAAGTGCGTATCTATGTTACATGGACTCGGATCCAAGAGTCGGATATGGACACGGATCCGCATGCCCGACCCTCCATTTCTAAAATTTCTGGACACTAGACAATGTCCTCATTTGGGACAAGGGTACGGGGACCTTTTGTTTTAGTTAAACAAAATAAATATAATCATATAAATTTCAGAATTGTTTTGTCAATAAAATTTATGTTTTTGGTAAAATTTCAGATATAAAGTTGGTACAACAACCAAAATCATGGTTTCAACTTCCAAGGGATATTAAATCCAAGGAAAATTAGGTAATACAAGACTCAAAAAGTTAGGAACCCTAATAAAAACACCACTTGACTTCTCTCTCCTCCCTCAGCCGCTTTTTTTTTAAACACCCAGTGCTTCTTTATCTTCTTCCTTTCTCATATCTTTTCTTTCTTCTTTTCCTTCTTTGTACCGGACTGTGTCCTTCTTCTTACTTTTTTCTTCTTCATCTTCTTTCTTCTTCATCTCTTTTGGCAACTTTGTCGTGTCCGTCTGCCATGTGAAGAGTCTGACCCGGATTTTGTACCCGGATTCGGGTCGTGTCGGGGTACAGGGCAAATTTTGCCGAGTCCGGTATCATAGGTGTGTATCACATACGGAAAGAAAAATGATATCTCTACATTCAGAGCTCCATTGGAGGAAATGGAGTCGTCCTCCTAGCTAAATAGTCATGAATGGGCCCAATTTTTCAAGAGTAAGTGGAATACCCTTGAAAGCACACCCCATAATCATACACGAAAAACTAGGCCCACTACCTGCCCTTAAAACTAAAACTAAAAAATGTCATAATTCTGAAAATAAACGAAAATTATGTGATGCAAGCCCTGTCTGATCAGTTTACTGAGCAAGCCTAGTTAACACCATGCAAGACTATAAACACACACTACTCAAGCAATACTACAACACAGTACAAGTCTTCTTACAGAAATGTAAGGAGCAAGTCAATATAATGAACAATATGGATATGAACTTAAGTGCAATAGTGATCAAACACTAGAACAACTAAGAACTGAAGCACTCCTATTAGAATCAGATGACTCTAACAACACCACCTCCCTAATGAGCAGAAGTTCTTTAAACTCTAAGAATCACTCGAAGAGACAAGACTTACTGATTAGTCACACACCTTAATGGCTCGAATTAAGGATATAAAAATCAGGTTTGCTTAACAAGAGAATGGGTTCTCTGTGTTTGAGTTTTATAAAAGGGAAGTCTCCCTTGCTCGAGTTTCATACAACAATATATATACAAGTGAGGTTTCCTCTTGGTTAAGGAAACCTATTTACCAAGGAAAAGAAAAGAAAAACAAAAGTAATAAACCTAGTAAGCTAGGCTGATGCAGCTGCTTCCCGCTTTTCTATTCTTTCTCTCAAAATATCTGCATGGCTGAGTTTAACAACCTCGACCTTCATTAGACAGTCAATCACACAGTAGAATGCCTGCTTAGTAGCAAAATAGTACACCAATCTTGATTAGCTTGAAACTCAGTGTTCTAGTCTTCACTGGCAAAACTGTTGTAGGACAAAAGTGCTCCTAGCAACTTGTAGATTAGGTTGAAGCAAAAAGAAGTAATGCTAATCCACCTTCCCTTAAGCATTCTTAATAAATCAAGGTGCATAAGCAAGCAGCTCCTGCTGTTTTTGCTACTTGCTTAGGGTTAAGCTCTGTCATCAAGGACTTAATGTTGCTAGGGGTGATGAGTAATGTGGTTGAAGTGTTTGCTCCTGCATCATTATGCTCCATCAAGATACACCAAAACATCGCGAACTTCCCAAAAAACTTAAACCTGATGTAATCCCACCTAGTCCCACAAAGCACGATCCTTAAAGAACAATAAATGCCAACTATCATAAACAAACTTTAAGAGGAAAATCTCAGCAGTCAGAAATGACATAAAAGGCCTACACCTCAAGGATCAGCATCCAAACTCCAGCATCGCCATGTTCCCACAAAGTATAGGTTCTCCAAAATAGCAACTAAAGCTAGTAATCTCATCATCTCATACTCAAAAGGGGGACTTATGAAATGAACATCCCAAGGATTATCCACACTAGAGTAGAACGTGAAACCATTGCAATAGTCAAGGAGTCCCAAAACGAGAGGAAAAAACATCGCAAAACAGTCATTAGTTCTTCACATGTCTTCTCATATACGGACTTTTTCTCCGTTCCCTATCCTCTAAGAGGCCAACTAAAAGAAAAGCTGTGGGAAATGAACTATTAAGGAGCAACATTTGTGTAGCTCTTGCCAAGCCATGCCATCACATCCATAACTTGAATTCTAGTTTGTAAGAAGTCAACGGAAAAGACTCTAGAAGACTCTGAGCGATGAACTTCTGAGGAGAAGCATATGTAGTAGTAGCCCTTGTCACCTAATCCCATCACATCAATTACTGATACGTATGCGGAAGCGATTTAAAAGATATGGACAACTTTTGATTCGAAATAACGCAAGACTCTAGAGTTGAAGTGGATTAATTCGATATAACGCACGAACTCCGCTTTGTAATTGATACTACGCACGACTACAGGGTTGACTTCGATATGACGCACGAAATCAGGTTGAATTTGATATGACGCACAAATTCGGATTGAATTTGAGTGACTCAAACACTTGTGAAAACTTCACGTTTATATAATAATTGAATCACATAAGTCCCTATATTTAATTAAATCTACCTAGGAGAACAAGTGAAGAATCCACAGACATAAGGAAACTTCCCTAACTAAAACTCTAGAAAATAAGAAAATATCTAAATAAAATCTTGTAACTTAATAAGATAAAACAACTACTACCAGCTAAGGAAATTATAATAAATCTCATCTTGATCCTACATCAATTACTGTGATTCTCTAAATACCATATCAACACAAGTTATGTGGGGCCATACAGAGGTAGTGTCCAATGGGAAATCAAACAACTATTTTTACCAGAAAATCCACATAATCGTGCACCATATGAAAAAACCCAAACCCACTTCAAACTTCGGTATACGGACCACATCCCAACTATAGATAATCCAACTTGCAATCATAAAAAAAGGCCTACCGTAATCTTCACAATTCAATCTGCCACACCCATCAGAAGTTTTATTTACGACAGGTAATCGAAAGACAAAGAAGAAAGACAGGAACTAATCAAAATGGCCCAAACGGCATTGAGAAACAAGATCCACGCCATCCATCCAATCGCTTAGTCACCCTAGGGACCATAGGATCCTAGAAAGCTGAAAGAGGCCAGTTAAGTCTTTGGCAACCAACCATACCACCCAACTCTTCTAACATCTAGTGGTTCATTTTAATACAAGCAAGACCAGATTTGGCTAATTTGATCTTCATACCAGAGACAAGTTCCAATGTACCTAATTACATTTACACACGCAGAATTTGAATGTCATTCTATCCTTGAGACCAGCAAGCAAATCAAAAAAATTTGGCATCTCATGCTAACTCTAATTCTAACTCATAACTTTATACCAACTCTAATTCTACATCATCAAGCACATTCCTTTTTTCTTTTTTTTTTTTTAATAAGAAAAAGAAAATTATTAGAAAGAAAGGAAAGCATTAGAAAACAAGGAGTTTTCCCACCTTTTCAAGAACACATTACACAATAGCCCAATTTGCTACAAAAACGTAACTGAGAGGCCCTAGAAAGCACCCGCAGCCGTAGCCCATGAAGAAGCTAAATGAATTATCCTGCCCCAAACGTAATCTAGAGGACGTGAAACCCCAAAACGCGTGTTCCACTCAGTCCATATACACCAAAAAATAGCAAAAAAAAAAAGCAACAACAGCACACTTTAAAAGAAATTTCCCTCCTCACTCCCACCAAAGCCCACAAATCTCATGGTCTAAAATATCAGCCAAGAGTCATGGACAAGCCCAACTCTTCTCACACAAACCTAACAACCTTGACCAATAAGTGGTGTCACAATGAAGGAGGAGGTGTGATCCATCTTTGCTATTCTACAAGAAATCTAATTATTCTCCTAAAGCACAAAAGTGGATGTAGACGAATAACCGGTAACACTGTAAAAATGGACGAATTACTAGACAGCTGTCTGCCTATAGGATGCCACAAATAGAGAAAAATTGGGACTAAGGCACACTCCAAAGAGCATGTATAGACATACTTTCCTGTCATGAACCCTTAGTTTTCACCACCCTTGTGATGTTACACTAGATCTAACAAAAACAAGAAGAAAGAGGAAACTGAGACAAGTTGTTACTTATAGAATCAGCATAGGAGGTTACACTCCAGATCATCAGGAACAGCAAATTATATATTGATGCTCAACCATTCGAGCGATAATTACTAAAGAGATCAACAAAATACTAATTTAAGGGATGGCCAACAAGAGACTCCATATCTGATGAGTATCTAGAATGTAAGCAAGGTAAGAACATTTGACTTGTTAATGCTGCAGATGATTAAGTTGGTATATACTTGCCTGGTTTTCCAGCCCTGCAAAAAGAGCAGCACTAGGCCGAATAAGATGAAGAGGATGTCTAACAACTGTAGAAACATAAGCATTGGAACTGCAAGCCCTAAAAATATCATATAAAAGGTGAAAAGGAAAAGATAAGCCTTAATGATACTCACTTTGTAATGTATAAAATAACTCCATTCCTCATTAAATTTAACTTTTACAACCTAACAAAACAGAGCAAGAAAACAAAATATGAAAATAGCTGCATCAACAACAAGAATGGTGTGAGATAAACAGGCGGGAACAGCTTATAAACTATATGTATGGAGAAAAATGTAGAAGAACCGTATTTGAAAAGAAGAGTAAAGCAATAAAATTAAAGGGAAGCATGATTTCAAACATGGAGGAACAGAAAAATAGAAGTTAAAACTCAAAAACCTATACAAAAATCCAGAACTGAGGATGTAGTCAGAGTTTGATTTGAGTTTCGTGATGGTAAAGAACCTATCTCTCTAAATAACAACCTGATTCTACAAGGTTTACACTTAGAAAGGAATTAAGACATTTCCTAGAAAACTTGACAGAAACAAGCAGCTCAAGCCCAAGCTTCAGCATTATTTGTCTTTGTTAGAAGGTAGCAGTGTAGCACGATGTTCTGCAAGCATTTGCTGCACAAGAAATCAGCACTTAACTTCAGCAATGGCTGCAATTTAATAGCTAGAACTCAAATTATAAGCAGGAGAGGACTAAGAGTCCCTTGGCTCAAATGCTGCTTTAGCAAAGAGGACACGTTCTCAAAGTCATTACTTCAGGTTGTTTTTTCAGGTAACGATATAAGACTACACGGCAGAACGAGCCTGAAATTAATGGACGTCAATCAAGCAACCTAAGACAAAGATAAAATCAGACCTATTAAAAAAAAACCCTTCCAAAGACCACTTTTTAAGAATGGGTACAGCCTAGGAGGACAATAATCCTCCTCCAAGATAATTATAACTAACACCAATTTTCTTGTAAGAATGAAATAGGGAGATCCTTAAAAGCACCAGCAGCCTTGGCCCACAAAGAAGCTAGGAACGTAACCCGACCCCAAAGATAATCTAAAGAATGATAAATATCTGAGAAAACAGTAATATTTCTTTCCAACCAAATAAACCAGAAATTGGCCATGACCGTGCGGTACCATAATAAATTCTACTCTTTATGCTGGGCAGAACCTCTGTACCATCCCTCTAAGTGCTCAAGAGCCCCTGCATGACATACCTACTGCTCCCCAGACATACCAAAAAGTGTTGCCATAATAATGAGGCCACCTCACAATGCATAAAAAGATGTGTCGCAGTCTAATTGTTTGGACGACGCATTGCACACACATCAAAAGAGAGATTCCTGTAGCTGAAGTATCTCATCGGCATTGATCTTCCCAAGTACCATTGTCAACACAAATGCACGCACCTTGAGAGGAGCCTCACATTTCCAGATGGTAAAAAAAACACTGCAAGAGAAAGACCCCAAGCCATCACCTGTCCATACCCTTGGATCATGGATGTTATAAAAGTAGTGGAATATAAGAGGTCAAACATAGAGAAGGGCTCATCAATCTCCCGATCTTGAGGATTTCTATGCAAATGAAGATTCGAAGAATTTCCGAAAGTCCTCGAACTCGAGAAAAATGGTCAAACTAGAGCTCCGTTCAAGCCGGACAATTGGTGAATACGAGAGGACAGACTTGCAAGAGTACTACCCCTGTCCAACCATCCTTCCAAAATCTCACCGTCCTCCATTTTCCACATTATATCACACAAAAGGTGAGAAAAATCGGAAGATAAGGGAAACAAACTTCCATGGACACGTGTGTGTAACAAGTGAACGCATTTGTGCATCCCAACCATTTTGTCAGAGGCCATATTTACTTTAAATCGGAAGATCCCAAAAGGCTTCTGCTTCCCCAAGAAATCGTCACAGCCACTTACCCACCAACGAAATATTCTTGGAAACAAGTCTAACAAATCCTAAGCCTCCTTTCTTTCATATGTACCCAGCTAAGCAAATGGCCCTTATTATCATCCCCTACACCGGTGGCCAGACCATAAAAACTCCTCATCACCTACTCAATCTCCTTAGAAACTCCCACGGGAATTTTAGAAAGGGACAGAAAATACAAAGGAATACTTGACAAACTCGATTGGAGGATAGTATTACCCCCCCCCCCCCTCCCGGGAAAATAAGTACATATTTACATGCTAAATAATAAAAAATCTACAGAATGGACAGGACGTTTGTGAACTTCCACCTTGAATCTTTAATAGGCCAGCATCAACACCCCTCTCCAACATTCTACTAAAACCAACTGTCATTTAATTAAACAAGAAAAAAAATAAAGAATCCCCTTGTCTCAAACCACGAGAGGATGAGAACTAATCTCTTGTGGCATTATTGACCAAGAGAGAGAAGCACACATTAAAGATGCATCCCCGAATCCATTTTTGCCATTGATCCCCGAAACCTTACTTATCAAGAACGGTATACACAAAATTTTAACTGGCTCATCATCATACGCATTCTCAAAGTCAATATTATCAACAAGCCCACGAAAAGCCTACCGCATAGCCTCATCCACCAACTCATTTGCTACCAAGGCTACATCAGATTTCGTTGTCCCTCCAGAAAAGCGCTTTGAGCGCAGGAGATTGTCCCGATGATAAGGCAGTAAGTCTGACAGAATGCACTTTTGCGATGATTTGGCCTTTGCAAGTTAATAATGCACAAACTGTAACATTCACAGCACACATTAGAAGGTGAGAAACAGAAATCAACAAGTTGTAGATTTTGGTTTGTTTCTAACTTTGGCTTTCGTAAGTGCATCATTCTCTTTCCTCTCATTTTGCTTTGATTCTACATAGCAATGTTGTCGTTAGTTACACACGCTATGGACTGACTATATATATTTTGTGCCTTTGGGCTATGAAGTAGTAAGCCTGGAAGTCACCTTCTTCTTCACTGCAAGATGTATTTAGAACAAGTTGTTCAATACCATAGGTGTTCATGGGGTTTACTAGTGATCTGTATACTTGTACTTGCAATGGTAGGTTATCTATGTCAGATTTAGGAGGATAAGAGGGAGTTTAATTGGAACCGGCTGTCCTTTGGGTTTAATGGTTAGAAATGAGTGAAAAACTATGATGAAATAAATTTGTACAGTAGGTCGACCTTGGACCATCAGGGTTTTTCCCGATTTTAGATTTTAATGCTGTAGAGTGTAAAGCTATCACAGGACACTATTTCTCATCCAATGAATTGTGATGTTTCTTAAATTTGTAAAAGGAGGACAGAAACTACCAGAGGACGACAAGTAATTTATGAAAGAAGCAACTATGAACCTCCTAACATAGGAAAAGACCTATTTAGAAAAGTTCTTGTAAGGGTCCTGAACCTCGTAATGCACACCAATTTTGAAGCTCTCCAGTCAAATTCTTTTTACATACACGATGGTTTCAAATCGTATCCACTGTAATCCAGCAGAAATGGTGTTAACTTAGCATCTTTATTCTAGAGTTAAAAGTGATAATTATGCGCGTCTGGAGCAGTCATTTTTAGATCAACAGATAAAAAAGACCAGAAGAGCTAAAGCAAACTTCATAGAAAAATTGCATTGTATGATAGAGTTGAGGATACACCGTTTCCAAGTATATTGAGGTTTCATGTATCCATACAAAGAAAGATAGTATGGTAAATAAACCAAATTTTTCTCCTACCCCCCCCCCCCACAACACAATAGGAGAAAGTTTATCAAATTCTTTTAAGACAATATAGGAACAAGGTGCCATCCAAAGAGAATCAATGGAAAAAGAGTGTCGATTGTCAAAAAACCCCTCACAGAGTGCACCCATTTGAAGCAAAGTGAACCACTGTACCCCATAAAACCTCAAGACTAGCGGATACATTTTGGAAATTTCCTTTTCAACCATAATACCCAAATGATGATCATGCAAATTGGTTCAAGAAAGACTTCCTTGACTTATTTCATCTGAAGCTTAAATGGTTAACTGGCATATGATTGATCTTCAAAAGCTTATTCCGAACGTAGACCAGCAAACTCCAAGTGCAAGAAAAGATGATTATACGATGCCAGCTCTGAAAATGTCTCACACATAGTCACCAAAATGATGGAAAGTTCATTAATTCGAAAACCAAGTCTGAAGATCAACAATGGTATTTGGCCCCTCCAAACAAGAAGTTCATACAAAATCCTAAATGTTTCTCGGAATGTTGGATTCCAAATGTATCTAGCAAAAGGAAAGAGCTTGCATCCATGGATCTACAGCACTAAGTGCGCTTTGCGGAGGCCCAAAATGTTCCATCCTTACCCCTAACTAATTTGAGTGACTGTAGACAGACTATTTTCGAAAGGAGTTAGCATGGACAGACTTCAAGGATCAAGCAAGATGGTAAAGTAGAAAGACTAGCGTATCCTTAAATCCGATTTTATCGAGAGCGTAACTCCAGAACTCCCGTAGCAATTAACCACCTAACTCATCTACGACTCCTAAAAATTTCTCCTTTAATTGAAAATGTGATCAAATTACATAAACCTCCCTAAAAAAAGATCTCCGAAACATGGACAACATGCAAAGGGGAAAGACGGTAAGACATGGAAAAATTTTCTGTCGAAAATATAAGTTGCACCATGCCCTATGTTCTTTGCAATATCTTATATTACAGAACAAAAGTTGCTGATGCCTGATAAGTCTCTCATTAGCACCAAACACTCTTAGTGTTGTATACTGCTCTTAAACGCATCAGCACTATGCAAGTCAGCAATGAAGAAGAATAGAAAAGAACCCAACTTTGGAGTTATAATAAAAGTGGCAGTATCATCCCTACTGAAATTAAGAACAAAACAACTAATGAAATGTAAAGCTAATAAAGAGACCAAAGGAGAACAAACAAAAAAAGGTTAAATAATTGTTATATGCAGCCACCCATATCCCGCTGAGTTGCTATGCATCTTTTTTCATTTTTTTTTTATCTTTTTCGAAAGGAAAGTTAACTCGCAGTTCAAAATACCCACAACATAGCCAAAGAAATTACAAAAGTCTTTACTCTTTACTAAAGCAATTAGCATAGTAGCTACATGTGCACCAGAGATTGTAATATTCTCAAGAACACTAATCTTAATCTGTGTCAAGGGGAAAAAAAGAAGGAAATAAATAAAGTTTCTGAGAGATTGTTCCCAACATACAAACTGGTTGACGAGATTTTACCATCCTTCCAACTTTTCTCTATAGTCACCGAGATTCTCACCCATCTAGTTCCATTCAAATTCCGCCAGAAAGCAAATAACAATCTAAACACAGCTCATTAACAACTTTCCTTAAGGGCAACGAAGACTACAATGTCTACCTCACAATCCTGGCAAAGTCGCAATCAAAATTTTAGCATCCAGGGACACCAGCATCCACTAACAAGTAACTAACTTATTCTACTCCAGGACCTATCCCATTGGTTGCCACCTTATCGGTTGCTAGAAACATTTTAAGTGTGGAGCGAATTGTCCATCTATTTCCGAAGAAGCCACAGATTCATAGATCTTTGGTATTTGAACATAACAGAACAAATGAAAATGGCTCATAAAGTCTCAGGCTTCTATTATCGTTGACGAACATTATCTCAAGGTCAATTAGAAACAGCCTCAGTTACTAACGGCCTGTTACACAATACTAGTTCTCAAAAAATTACAGGAAGTCTTGGGAGATAGTGATGCGTATGCAGAAGCTTCAAGTTAATTTAGTGGGAATAAATTCCAGAAAACAGTTCCAAGATAAGAAAACATGAAATTAAGAACTGATTTGGGTGAAAACAAAGGATATGAACGGCACTTTAAAGGAATTAACCACCAAGCCCGAACTACAAGACACCTTAATTTAACTAGGAGAACCACAGTGAGATTTAAGAAACTTTTGGCTGCATTTATGATCCTAAAACACTAGAGTACAAGGAACAAAATTCTGGTCTGAAAACACAAAGGTAAACACTGAAAAGTTGATTCAATAAACTGTCCAAAACTATGAAGTATTTGTGCCTTTTATAGGCTACAAGGATGTGCCAACAGACCTTAAGCAATTAGGAAACTTTCCACTGAAAGAAGCTCACAATGAAGTACAAGAGCTTTTCCAGTTTTCATAGAAGAGCAAATGGATTATGATGCCTCGAATGTTGCTGACTTGTACTTTAAAGAAATTGTTCGTCTACATGGGGTTCCGAAGACAATTGTTAGTGATCGAGATACCTAGTTCCTAAGCTACTTTTGGAAGACTTTGTGGAGGTTGCTGGGAACAAAGTTGTTGTTTAGGACATCACATCACCCTCAAACGGACGGACAGACAAACCGAAGGGAGAAGAGAGAAGAGAGAGAAGGGAGGAAAATGTGCATTCCAAGTATTAGAAGGGAAAATTGGTTACACTATGAGGAA
>CAAKMY010066346.1:0-23539 GCA_901111285.1 Corrigiola litoralis
CCCCACCTTCTCCCCCCAGCCCTCATTCCCAGTCACAACAAGCATGATTTAGGAATTAAAAACCAGCTCGCATGACTGTAGATCACCTACTCTCTCCCACAAGAATGCCCTAGATGAAAAAAATAATGACATAATAAATACAGAAAAAATGACTTTGAAACAAGAATTATCTTTCTGTTCTGCTGTGTCTTGACTTCCTACGTTCGCCAAAACACAGGAATCGTCCATTTTTGAGTGAGCGCACTGGAGTTCCTTGGCTAACCTATAGAGATAAAAAGACGTACATTAATTACCACAATGGAATTACACTTCAGGAAGGACCAACACTTAAATGGTGCACAACTGCAACCGAAAATTAAATCAGAGTCTTAAGAGGGCAACGCTACCTTTCCCTTTCTCGGATGTCTGGTGTTCCAACAGAAAAGCATATTACAGCCAGCAGTCCCAGGTCCTGATTCATATCCCCTGAAATACAAGCAAGATTTATCATGTCTTAGCTAGAATGGAACAATTTTCCATAAAGCCTAGTGGGAGAAAAACTTCTAACGGCTTCAAGAGGCCAAAGTTACTGAGATGAGTTACATTGGAAATCTCTTATTTGTCAATCTCAAACCTGAATTTCAGGATGAGTGAGATTGCTTGCTCATCTGATATCTAAAATTTGGGCATGTCACTTCTATATATTACTATACTAGCTTGCCAAGCTTACTAGAAAAGGAAAGATAACTCACTGATATTCCTTGCTAAGATTCGAGGCAAAACCACTCTGATGCAGCAAGCTTGGAGAAATAGGATGATTGTCACTCCTTTTAACAATCAGATCCTTCTGCAGACCTTTCGCATCATTGACTTTCAAAGCCTTGATCTCATGGTTGAGTTCGTCATCCCAATGGCTGGAGGACAAATTCTGTGGATTTGCCAATTCCCCCTGATTTTCACAGTATGTGCCTTCTTGAGGCAAAACTTGATTTTTTTCGGGTCGCAGACGACTCAATGATCGCGGAGTGCTTCTCTCTGCAGCCTGCAGCCAAGCAGATTCCAGCCTCTGCTCTCGGATAATGGATTCTATTCTCTGCATTGGGATCTCTTGCCTCCTTACATTGCTGGTGTTGTCATTTGACTGGGCTAAAATGCTTGATGACCTCTCATCTAACAGTGACGAGTTTGACCCTCCATTTGGCTTACCCTTCGAATCATTCAAGTTCCCTCCTGATACATTAACTAGCTCTTGAAGTGAGTCAGAACCAGCAAATCCTTCTCTCGTTTCTGTGTTGACTGCTGCACCTGGTTTCACCTGCTTCTGTCCTGACGAATTTGGTGACCGGACTGGCTCCGCCATATTGAGGTATGTCATACTATCAGGCAATAGGATCAGTCTAACCTCAATGCTTCGTCTCAAAACCATCTCAATCGCATCAGTGATACTGTTCAGAAAACGCTCAGCTCTGGATTTGACATCTTCATTTCCAAATGCAATATACAGAATAAGAACACCTACAAGCAGAAACGTATTATATGTCAGAGGTTGCATTCAAGATTATGAAAATTTACTCACTGGTGAAGGAAAAAGGTTAGTTGATAGGCTTCCGTATTTAGAGAGGGGCATTGGGTCTTCATCCGTTAATTTTCTCAAGATTCCAATGTGAAAATTATAACCAAGTTTTCAGTCTGCAAGTCATCAGCCTATCATTCGCCTTTACCTAGGGGTACAAATAATGATAAATTCAATAAATCCTAGTATCCGCATCTAGATTGCCTCTTGGGTTAAAGATCTATACAATATTATTAAAAGGCGTATTGGTATGATGCTGTCCGAAGTAACTAGGCGAAATTTCATCACAAAGCCGCTCAATGAAATACAATCAGCGCCAACTATGCAATACGAAACCCTGCTTTAAGTGTCATTAAATTTTGTCATAATAATATAATAAAGTGGAATTAAAACATAGAACAATTAATATTATTAAACTAACAGATATTGTTTTTATCTTCAAAATCCAACATTTAAAAGTGCCATTCAATTATGTTATAATGAGTGTAATTAACTCATAAAATAACTAATAACACATTATCATCTTTAATCCAATGTTTCACGATAAATTAAACCACGGATATGGTATTAAATGAAATAAACACTAAATAGGTCTAATGACTGCCACAATGAGAAGAGAAGAAACAACAAAAAGAAATAGCTAGGCCAAAAACTAGTTGGTCTTCAAAATGCCGTTCAGCAAATGAGAGTTAATTCCATCCCCATCAGAACCTCCAAGTTCTGTCTTCATTATTTAATTGTCCTAGAGAACTTTTCAAGCACGATAAAAAGTAAAACTATCGGTAGGTGAAAAGTTTTACATTAGTGTTCCATAGCAGGAGCAACGAATATAATTGTTTGACTAAGCATTGATTAACATACTATGGCAGTGATACGGGGACATACCGAAATAGCAAAAAGCAGGGCAGTAAAGTTAGGTTGGATGATGACTATAACTAATATATGTACTTTGATATATCTCTTAGTTTATCATGTTACATGTTAAACAAGGACAATAGATGAAAATAATTCACATACCATCAACTTCAGCTATCGATAGTAGCTTTCCATGACCATATAGTAGCTGCCTGAGAGTCTTCGAATGGCACCTCTCAATACACTGTAGCCATACATCATCTAGGGCATCCATATTTGCTTGTGTCATTTTCATTCCACCCACAAAATCGCTGTGCGAGGCAGTGCTATCTACACTATTTACAGAGCGTTTGTGTGTGGCCTTGGAGTCATAACTGCCACCAGCTGTAGGCAAGTACGATTCCTCTGGGTAGGCAGAGTTTCTCTTACCATCTGCAGCAAATGATGGTGGAGAAGCTGATCTCCGCATCATATATAGGGCTTCAGAAGTCTGTTTGCGTCCAGAAGCGTCTCTAGACGCAGTAGATGGACCATCCTCAGTGGATTTGGAACTCTGCTTCTTGCTACTACCTGATAGAGTGAATTCTGGTGAAGTAACAGAACCAAGCTGTAACAAAGTGGCTGTAAACCATGTTGAACGTTCACTGGAAACTCTCAACTGCTTTTCAGATTCAGAAAGAAGCTTTAATGCATGCTTTAGTTTCTCCACTTCAGTCTCGGACACTGTAAAGCAGCCCAACCATTAAATGTAATTATCAGCAAAAGCAAAATGTCTTTCAGCTGTAGGACAAATGGATCAAATTTTAACGCAGGTTTGAGATTATCAGGGAAGGAACACGAGGAAATCTAGCTAGACTATAACATAATAACAGAGATAGGAGAAGAACTTCCATATTTTTGTTTTTTGTTATCTTCGGTTCATACAGGCCACAAAAGGCAGTACAGTAATTACAAACGGCAAGAGGGGATCTGAACCTGCAACCTTTTTTTTTTACAGGACCTCAGTCTTTACTCTCTACCACTAGGCCAAGACTTCCTTGCTATATTCTAATAATTAGTATAGAAAGAGTTTTGAAATTAAAACCTCTTAAAATTACCTACATGGTAATTCCAAGATGTTTATCATTAAGACAATAACATAGGGAAATGCGAGAAAAGTTATAATCAGTAGAAGGCATCACCAACAGATAAAATACCGACAAAAAGGGCATGAGAGCTTCACTATGTGGTAAGCATTTCTAAGCAAATGCAAAATGTAGAGTATTTGCGGATAAAACAACTGATAGTGAGGTTCTCAGGTTATCAATCACTAATGTAATACAGTAGTATACTGAAAAAGTTGCTATAGACTTGTTAAACTTCCCAGTCTCAGATTAGATCAGGTCCACGGACTAAAAACAATAAATCATACACACACACACACAGTTAATATATTACCAACGGAAGGATAGTTCGAAGCATTGGGTTCTTTTCTATAATTTATAATTTCAGAGCATGAGATGTAAACATTGTCACTTAACTTCAAAAATCAGTCCCTTTAGCTACCTTTTAACATTCACCAAAAGAAAGTACTTTGCACATGAACAACTTCTTTTGACTTACTTCATTTTCTTTGAAGTAGTACATCAGTGGCCTTCACAATCATGGTTCAAAAGCGAGCAACCCCTATCAGTTTTATGGGAATGGCTGCAAGAGTCACTATGCAATTAAGGATGAGGATGGTTCCACCCCTCCTTAGCCTGCCCTAAGCATAAGCCTCTTTGTAGGCATTCGAGCAATGGGCTCGTACAGTAATAGTCTAATATACCATCTCAACATCCTATGAAGTTATTGGTGAAATGAATTATTTGTCTAAATAAAATTGTCGTATGGATTAAGCAAGAGGAAATGAGTGAATGCACTATACAAATCATTAAGCGAAGGTGAATAAAAAGTACATAATGAGAAACTGCAAATCTTAAAGGCATAGGCTGGCAGCACTTACAACTTCGTACACCAGAAGATGAGTTACTGCCTTTGGCATCAGCAAGTTGGTAAGACCCAGCTATGATGTCCATTATAAGACTGGCAAGTTGAGACATCAAAACTAATGGATCAACTCCAGAATCCATCAACTCCCTAGCTCTTTTTACTGTCTCTGCAGTATTGGATGACATAGCCAACTCAAGAAGTTCAAGTAATTTTTCATCTGGGATAACCCCAACCTGTACCATGGGAAGTCCACAACATAAGGATCATGGCTCAGAATACCACCAAACAGAAGCATGTAGGGTTATTGACTGGAGATTTTGAAGTTTGATATTTGAAATTCATGAATAATTTTTCAACCTCATTTTCACACACAAGCAAGTATATACGCACACAATTTTTGCTTAGAGCAATATATGCAAACTCACCATGTTCGAAGAGTATTTATGCGGACAATGCATGCCCAGATTTCCAGAAAGAAAAAAGAAAAAATCCAAACTGTTGAGGACTTGAGGTTTATCTAAGCTAGAATGTTTGAATGCTTAAGAAAGTTTGTCAAATGGGCATTGATAGGTCTAAAGATATGAAGCTTTAATGAATCTGAAGTGTCGTGTTCATACAAGAATGGGAAATGCAAATGGTCTAATGCTACGCTTGTTAGAAAAATGAGAGTTATGCAAGTGTGAAAAGAAGCTCTAATCAGTCCCAAGAACATGATAACTAAGACCTATGATAACATTTTAGTGTTGGATGGATGTGAAAATAACAGCCATATGAAGAGATTTTGTTAAAATGAAGGACATGTTGAGAACCTGAAATTGTCATTCATAAGAACTCTACATATCTGTCAAGTAACCAATGTCACAATATCCACTAAACGCAGAAATGAACCTCAAAGTATGTGACTGAAACGTTGAAAACTTTCATTGTAAACTACTGGAGGATTGTGGCCAAATAATGAGGGACCCTTCTAACAGGATTCAACAAATATCATCACAGAATATGCCTCCGCACAGATTGAATATTCTATAACACATCCCAGAACTAATAAAATTGCAGTGTTATAACTAGACCACCGAACAATGAGTACTGCTACTGTAAGAATGAAGTTTCACAGAACTGCCCAATAGCACTGAGTTGAATCTTTTGTTTCAAGCATTTTCATTTGGGCTGTTCTCTTAGTAGCTTTTCAGCCACATGGATGTATTCTAGATCTCTTGTTGCAGACAAATCAATCAATAGGTGAGGAGACGATGATAGCCTAGCAATGCCTTTCCATTTAGAATAGGAAAAAAGATACATAAGGTTTCGGTCTGCCTCTCAAAGTTTACATGTGTAGCAGCATGCATATATAAAGATGTTCAAAAGTTATGGATATCATACTTCATTTTCAAACGGACCTCATCTGCTGCCACTCTTCCACTTTATGGGGAGAAGACAACTAGGCTAAGTTCAACTGATGAGTACAGAAAGTAAATGAGGTATTTATACATCACTTTAGTAAGTAGACATAGGAAAGTAAAACTTACAAGCTCGTTGACAAGAGTAGTAGTAATTCTTTTCCCAAGCAAACTCAACTGGTCCAACATAGTTTCTGCATCTCGAAGTGAACCATCAGCATTTAGAGCTATCAGGTCCAAGGCATCAGCATCTACATTGAGATTCTCTTCAGCCACTATTTTTCTTAATCTACTGACAATATCCCCATCCTTAATTTTGTTGAAGAGATACTTCTGACACCGTGACATGACGGTACGAGGTACATTTTCTAAATCAGTAGTTACGAATATGAATACAACTCGTGGCAGTGGTTCTTCCAGGAACTTAAGAAACGCTAACCAAGTCTTAGATGGTAGCAAGTGGCACTCATCAATCAACAAAACCTTGTACCGTGAGAAAGCCGATGAGGGTGCAATTGACAAGCTTTTCAACAGATGCCTCACTCTATCAATTGCCTTCTTATTTGTGCCATCAACCTCCAACAAGTCTTTACTCCTGCCAGAGATAAAATCAGTGCACTCCCTACAAATTCCACAGGGTTTTGTTCCCTCCGTAGCTAAACAATTCAGAGCAGCTGCAAAGATTTTTGCGGCTGATGTTTTTCCCGTTCCACGAGGGCCTTGAAAAAGATACACAGAGGCAACTCTTCCCCTCGATATAGAGTTCCCAAGAGACTGGACCACAATGTTTTGCCCAATCAATTCATCGAAAAAGATCGGTCTATATCTTTGACTTAAGCTCCTAATATTTTCTGATGAGCCTTCCTCTTCACCTTCCTCACCAACAGTCATGGGGTCCACGCCTTCTTGACTCCTACAGCTAGATGACCACCTCCTTCCGTCCAGCCGGCTCAGACCCTCTAAGTTGAGCTCTCCAAAATTTGTAGATAGCTCATCATCGTTATTACCTGTCCCCAGCGATGAATCTCCCCCACCATCACAGCTATTAGCGAGCAAGGGAAGATGGCCTTGGGCCATCTGGGACAGGATCTTCTGCTTTTTTGCACTTGATAAAGATCTGTGTCTTTTATGATGATCTTTTTGGCTACCACAAAGCAACTGACTACCTTTCCTCCTCAAGGTATCCGATAGTGAGGGAGAATAGCAACTCCCACAAGACCCTTTATGCTTAGGTATCTTCTTTGACCAATAGCAAGGAATCCCACATCCTTGACGACCTGGAAGATCTAAATGATCTTCCTCGTCATCATCCCCATCATTGAAAGATGCAGTGGTCCCATCCCATGATCCTACAGTACTGGGATTCCTGCAATTCGCCAAGGCAAATCTACTGAAAGAACCCGTTGACAAGGCAGGGGTACTGAGAGTAGAGGAGTCGTCTCTACGGCTACCTCGCAAGAACCTGTGCTTACTTTTAAGCCTAGAAAGCAAAGGAGATTCAGCTTGAACACGGCGCATCTCCTCAGAAAGACAGTAACTCTCATTGTCATCAGATTGATCAACAAAACTAACAGAATCATCCTGACTTAAAACCAAAGAACCCGACACCCTTTTCAAATTCCTATCAACAACCGCACGCTGCACTTTCTTTTGTTTCTGCTTCTGCAGCTGCTGTTTCAACACAGCAGAAGACGAACCAGCACCACTTTTCCTCGACTTCCTCTTACCAATCCCCCTCCTAACCATAGTAGGGGACGCCATGGACGAAACCAACCGTGTATCCCTACATCTCAATGCAGCAGAATACCGCCGGTGGTGGTGCTGGTGGCGACTCCCTCGACGACCATAATCCCCTATACAAGTATCACTCTTCGAATCCCCACCACCGCCATTTCGACCCTCGCTCATGCTATCATCACCACTCCCTCCACTAACCCCACTCCCCGGAACCGAAGATCCATCCTTCACATTATTAACACCAACACCATTATCCAAATCAAACCTCCCCAAACTCTTATCACTAGATGACTTAGTATTACTCCTCCAATTATACAAAAACACCCTCCTCTCCTTTTCCTTCTCCTTCACATTAACATCACTACCATTATCATTATTCTCAACTCTAGGCTGCAAATGGGGACTTATATTATCATCATGATTACCATGATAGTGATGGTGATGATTACTACTAGCATTAGCATCAAAAAAAGAGGGGCCCACAGATCTAGAAGAACTCAAAGGAGATTTCCAAGAGGAAGTGGTACCAGGATCACGCAACACTCTTGCTGCTTTTCGAATTTGTGTCAACTCCCTCAAATGCAACTTGCTTGGATCATACACTCTACTCATCTTCTTCACCAAAGTAATGCACTTTCCTGAGTTTTTTGTGTATTACAATGAAATCTGCATTAAAAAGACACTTTCTTTACAAAAACAAAAAGGGTCCCCACTCCCTCACTTTATGTATATATTGACTTTTGGGTGCTCAAAAATCAAACCTCTCTTTCTAATAATGGGATGAACACAACCACAACCAAAGTGGCTAAGTAATGGGTATATGCAGATCTAAGTCTTTAACACTATGTTGGTTATTATTGTGTATAAAAATGTATGGAGTTGTGTTTTTAATGATTTGCAAAAAAGCAATAATTTATGAGGGGGGAGTGGTGATGATTGAGCAAAGAAAGAACACAACACAACACTACTTTATCTCTCTCTATCTCTACTAATGTACTTTAGTTTAGTTTAGTTTAGTTTAGTTTAGTTTGGTTTGTTTATGTCTCGTAGTTTTTGTTTGTTTTGTAGGGTTTAAGTTGTTGGCGCTCAAAAGTTAAAAACGAGCGTGTGGGGTTGATTATGATTTGTGCATGTTTCATTTTTGGGTTTTGACTGAAAAGGAAATGAGTACTAATATTACACATTTACACCCCTGCAATTTCGGACTAGTGTAGGGGGGAAACGGGAATCTCTCCTTGTTTGGACAAGCAGATTTACTACTTTCCCATTTCATATTTAAATCGTATACTATGATACAGTTATATCAAGCATTCAAGCCCATGTTGTGCTATGCTGCTATGAATATTAAATGTTGTTATGTGGAGTAATGTTTTGTTTTTATGTAATGTTTTTATTTATGTAATGTTTTTTTAAGGCTCTTCTGTGTTTGTCTCTACTGGTGTCCATGTCATTTTTATGTTACACAGGAACACAGCTTTCAACATCAGCAACTTCTGGGTCTGTTGCAATGTTTTTTGTAGATGTAGTGAGATGTCAGAAGTACTTTCATACTTTGGGGACTGTAGTGTTAATAGTCAGTTGTGTGACTTTGTGTTGCGTGTAAGTGTGTAACTGATAATTGAATTTGGGGTGGGCCGTGGGAGTTGGGACTCTAGGGGGATGGCATTTGGGCACTTGGTGGGTGGTGTTGTGATTTGTGAGTTGGAGTTGTGACTTTTGTGAGACTGAAATTTTTTATTTTATTTTTGAAATATGAGACCGATTTTTGAGAAGGAGTGATAAATTAATAGCACATGAAATGCTTAAAAACTTATCTATACAATATTGTTAAAAGGCGATGTTGCAGCGACATCGTGCCAAGTAAGCAAGACAAATGTCATCACATGGTAGTTCATGTAGCACAGCCAGCGCCAACTTGACATGCATTAAAACCCACTAAAGTGTCATTCAATTTTGTTGACAATAATATAAATGCATGCAATTAAATCATAACATAATTATCATTAAATTCCAACATTTCATAATGTCATTGAAATTTGTTTATAATGATATGAATAAGTAGAATTGTAAATTAAAAAACTTACAATATTATCATTTAAATTGAATAAAAATTATGCCAAAAGGTAACACATATATTGGCAATTCAATAAAAACAAATTATAGATAGTCTAACTAATGCCAAAACCAACTAACAAAAGAAAAACCTAAAAAATGCTCGGGCATCGCCGGGACCAAAAACTAGTTCAATCCAAAAATTGTGTAAAATTGATTGTTATCAGGTTTAGTAATGATCAAAATAGATAGTATGGTAGTAATGGTTAACCGAACGAGACCCGATATGCAAATAACTCATAACTTGTGAGGAACCAAAAATATACAACCCAAACCCGACTGCAACTAGACCGATATCTGACTGAAACCCAATTATATTAATTCATGTAAAACATGCATCGGACTCATACTTTAAAATTAGTAGTGTCAGAAAATATTCAAATATTTGAGTTAAATTTTAACTCCGAGTTTCAAGTCACTTTTTTAATTATATATTTGAGTTGAATATTAATATATTCTTAGTATGAATTATAATCATATTAATTATTAATTAGTTGCTATTCTTATCAAGTCATTTGCAAATGCATGATACTTACAACTTGCTAAACACTAAAGTATTGCACTAACACGGAATCTATACTTATGATAGAGTGTATCAAATTGTAGTTCTATAAGACTGTAATAATATGTGCTTTTATAACCCTATAAGTTGTACATTTGTAATTCTTGAATTTTACATGCGAGACTGCATGCGTGTTCGGATTATAGTTCAGTGGAGTTCTGCGAGTTTCGACTGAAGAGAACAGGGCCTAATAATTGATGATTTATTGGTTATAATTGAAAAGATCATACTCTACTACGTTAAGTGTGAACATATTGGTGATTTATGCATTATTTTTATAAAATGAAATTTGATCATATATTCATACTCACTTATTGTTCTACTTGCAACAAGACTGCATGCGTGTATGAATTGTATGCGAATTATAAAGTAATCTATTATTATATGAGTTATTATGTATTATGCATACACTAATTATATTGATATAACATTGTTGTATTATACTACTATGTTATTAACTTATTGAATTGTGGTTCTATAACCACGTGAAATTTACTTTTATTATTATTAACAGAATTGGATTAATAGTTGATGATTAGTGGTGCATACTTATATATAAGTCATTACTTAATTATACCGCGCTTTAATTGTTTTAATTATGGTAAGGCTCGAGATATGAATTATAGATGATCACATAAGTTATAAGTATCATATCTTTGGTCATACACTCATATCTAATTCATTGTAACTTCATACAACTTAAATACACTAATATCCAGTTAGTGACTAACTAATCATATTGAATGTAACTCAATTCAATTTCCAAATCTAGCTCACCCTCTCACTTTTTTTGACATCCGAAAACAAGAGAACCATTAGCCTTCGAGTGAAGAATCCGGTCAAATTTTTTCAATGAAAAAATAAACGTCTCCTTCGTCGACCCCTTTTATATGGGCAATAAATCCATTAATCATTAAATGGAATATCCGACCACACATGAAAAGTCCCCAATACATGCTAGAGACTCCTCCAATGAATAACATCATAAATTGAGCTCAAAAATCTCATATAGAGATATGACAGCAGGCTCTCACTAGAGACTAGTTTTCATGTTTTACTCCAACCTCATCTTTGGATTGGATGACCATGATGAAGTCTCTGATGATTATATGCCGTCGGAGACAAATAATCTAAGGTGCCCCACTATCAATTATTTGCTGAGGAGAAGCGCCTTCTTCGCCACCCATGGAGGGACTCACTCATCACTAAAATATTTGAGAAAGGTATTGCCTATCCTATTTTGAATGTAACCTTCCTAAAAAATGGAGTTTTAATTAAAGGCCAAAGTACTTTGATTGATTTAGGGAGTAATTATTATGTAGTTATTATGATCTTAAACCTAGATGAGTACAAAAAACCAAGTTCTTACCCAAGGGCCCTAGCTAATTGGTGATAATTACCTCACAATACACAGATGTGTACATGCCTAATTTTGTGGCGGATGAATGGCCTATTATATATAGTATAGCAAAGAGTAGAATCTTTCATTTGGGTGTTGAGTATTTCAATGAATTATGCTTGCACAATATTGGATAAAAGATAGGCTAAGTTATTATAGTTGATCAAACTACTGCTAAGGTGGAGAGAGACAATTTATATAGACTTAGCGTTAAACAGAACCTCTCAAAATCACTCCTATCATGGGGAAAGTCCAATATAAAGGCCTATAGATGGTTTAGATTCACTGTGAGAAAATTGGTCACAAGAATGATTTTTGCCCTGAAATGCATTCCCATGCCTTAGCTAGTGCTGTGCAACATATCCAAAGAGACCTTACGGTAGCAATTTTGGAGCCTAGACCTGAGTATCCCGAAGATTATGGTCTTGGATTATTGTTAAGAAGCCTCGACGTCGCTACAACCAAAAGGCTATGGAGTATATATAATAACCTAATGTTAGTCAAAAATTAGAAAATCTACAACACAAGCCGAGCAAGTCATAATCCATGTATGAAGAAATCATAGTGATGAGCCACATAAGGAATCCTAACATGGGAATTCCATTGTTAATATTAATGGTCATGTAAGTAGTCCTTCTTTACGAAATGTATCGGATCTCAGTTTTAATCATAGGAAGATATGACAATTGAGGATTTATACCCTAATTTTAAGGATAAAAATTGAAAGGGATCATGAGATAATTATGAGATTTATGTAACTAACATGTCTTGTGTTCACACTCTAAGAAAGGAATGCACTAATTTATTGCACAAAATGAGGATTTACAAGGAGGTGCTATTATGGCAAGCAATCAAGGAGATTTTGAGGGTCCTCTACAATCTCTTAAAAAGATCAGGCCCAAATACAGTATATTAAATCTTATGACCAATCAAATAATGTATAAATCTCACAATGAGATTTTGTGCAATATTCATTCTATAACTAATACTAAACATGGCAGGGATAATAATTAGGATTTTTTTTATCAGACACTACCTTAAATTTACTCCTTTTTGTAAACTTCTACCTTATATATTTTTTTTTCTAAAACCCTACCTTTTTTAAGCATTTTTTTGGTTGAAACCACTACCAACTAACAATTGTCGTTAGGATAGCTGATAATTTCGTCCAAATTTTCTTTTGAGCATTGCACGGTTGCATCTTAACTGATTTCCCTCCCTCCTTTCTTCTTCTTTAAACTTTAAGCTTTCTTCCCATTTTGATTCTCCTCCTCCATTTTCCCTTCTCTATTTTTCTTTTTTTTTTTCTCCACAGTTGATTTTCTTATGTTTCTTCCTTAGTGAGTTTACAACTTCATTTTCCCTCATTTAGTTTTCTCCTCTTGTCTACATTTCCTCCATTTCCCTCTCTTCTTTTATCAACAAAATGTCAAGTAGTAGTAGCAGTAGTTACTATAGCTCACCTAGGCTCACATAAATGCAAGTTCACCTTGTAATTTTAAGTACTTCCTCCGTTTTTACCAAATCTTTACATTTTGGTTTGGCACAAATGTTAAGAAAAGTGTACAGTAGCCAAGTGGATGGGGCTGGAACTGGAAAGAAAGAGTAAAAAAAGAGAGCAATTAGCAGTGGGGACAACTTTGCTTTACAAACATCTAATCTACCCGCCCAACTTTAATTTTTGGGAGAAACTTAAACTTCCCTCCAAATAATTTGGCACTTTTGCCAAAAAGTAACTTTACAAAAAATTCAAAGTTCCCTCCACCATTCAAACTGTTTCATTTTGTAGCTTTATAAAAATTTTAAAGTTCCCTCCACCATTCAAACTGTTTCATAAAGTAGCTTTACAAAAAATGACCATCACCTTGTGGCTGCTATAAATACACCAAGCATTTAAGGCAACAACTTCCTCAAAAAATCATTACAAATATTTTCCATTGTTCAACCAAATTAATTACAAACTTCATTAAATCAAATCCTAAGGGAGAGAGGGAGGAGGGTAGAATAATTAGCAGCAGATTCTTCAACAGTAGTAGTAGCAGTTAGACGTTGCAGCGGTTAGGAATGGCAGCAGTTAGCATCAACTCTTCTCCTCTTGTTCTGAACACCCAAGGCAACAAGCTCAGAATTGGGTCAGCAAGAAGACTCAACAACACAGAAAGGGACCACATTGCACATTTGATGACACTGAACTATGTTGAAGGGAAGCTCAAGTATGGGACAATCAAGCAACTAGCTGACCAGTACTATGTCAGCAGAGCAACAATACAAACCCTTTGGAAAAAGGTTTTGTCTGACATTAGAGCCAACAAAACTCCAGAATGCAAGAGAAAATACAGAGGTAACCAAAAACCAAGAGTTTTTATTGATGTGTCTAGAATCAGAACCATTCCTCTGTATAAATGAACATGTTTGAAAACACTTGCTAAAGAACTAGGGACTTCCATCAACACTGTTTATAAACTTGTTAAGAAGGGAAAGATCAGGAGGCATTCAAGTTCTATGAAACCTTATTTAAATGATGCACATATGCAAGCAAGAATGAGATGGGTGTTATCACACATATAACCAAGCACTTTGAATGATAATCGAACTTTTGTGGCCATGTACAATGATGTGTATATGGATGAGAAATGGTTTTGCATGAGTAAAACAAGTGTGAATTATTACCTGCTGCCTGATGAGATTGAACCACATATAAGAGTTAGAAACAAAAAGTTCATCACAAAGATTATGTTTGTGGGAGCAGTGGCTAGGCCTAGGTTTCATGTATATGGGACTTGTTATTTTGATGGGAAAATAGGCATTTTTCCATTTACAGCTATTATTGCAGCAAAGAGGGCATGCAAGAATAGAGCTAAAGGTGTATTAGAAACAAAGGCAATAGAAAAGATAAACAGACAAGTCATTAGAGAGTGCCTAATTGAGAAAGTTATCCCAGCAATCAAAGAAAAGTGGCCAGCAGGGGCATACAGAAACATCAGACTTGTGCAAGACAATGCAAGACCATACTTGAGTGGAGATGATGAGCAATTTGTAGCAGCATCAAATGCAGATGGATTCAACATCCAATTAGTTCAACAACCAGCAAATAGTCCAGATTGTAACATACTGGATTTAGGTTTTTTTAGAGTCATTCAAGGCATTCAAGGCATTCAACATGATAAAAATGCAAGAACAGTTTGTCAACTAGTGGATGCAGTTATTAAAGCTTATGAAGAAACAAAACCCGAAGTGTTGAATTATATTTGGTTGAGTTTACAGTATTGTTGGAATGAAATTTTAAAAGCAAGAGGTAACAATAACTACAAGCTGCCACATGTAGGGAAAAAGAGACTAGCAAGAATGAATTTACTGCCTGAAGTTGTTAGCCCATGCAAATTTTTGGTGCAACAAGTAATTCAGGAATTAGAACAAGCAGCAGGTCCATCACAAGCAAATGGTGAAGACAATGATGATATCATAGACTAAGTGTTGTTTGAGGAATGGTCAAGTGTTTACCAGCAACTTTTTGGCATTTTAGAATACTTGACCATTCGTCAAACATTACAACAAGCATTGCAGATTAAGTAGTGCACATTTATAGTGTTTACATATATAGTCCCTTTTTGTAGTGTAAAAAGAATAGAATGTGCACATTTTGTAAGCAAAGAAGTCAGAAACTTTTGTGTGTATGTCAATGAAAACATTTTATGAAGAAACACATGTTATTAACATCAGTAATGTGTATGCAATGAATGAATGAATGCAATTATAGGCAACTTTCAGATCAGGTGTGAATATGCCCTTCATCACTGAGCTACCTTGGAGTAGGTGGTTGCATGTGGCAAAAGTAATTTGGCAGTGCCTTGAAATATTGTTTAAAAACTGCCTAATGAATTTGTATTCGTGACAACTATAGATGCCCTCCTAAAGTACCCTTTGGTGGCATAAATAATGCCTCCTAAATGACAAGTCCATGGTAGATTAGAAAACAATAAGGAACCACCTAAATTACCACTACCAAACATACAAAACCCAATCCATTTTAAAGGCAGAGTCATCATTTCTTCCCCTTCTTAACCCAAGTGTAAAGATTTAGTAAAAATTGATGGACAATAGTTCAAAACCAAGGTTTTATCATCACAATAAAAAAACCAACAACCTCCATAAACAAAGCTCCAACACAACTAACCAACCCTTTGATCCTCTTAGATAGAGAGAAGAGGTTAGATGACCTTTTCTCTTTATCTAAGAGTACCATAACTAACTCAAACAAACCAAAGTCTAAACCATCCCCAAACACAACCAAATGTACTCAACCAGCCCCAAACACAGCCAAATCTACTTAACCAGCCACAAACACAACCAAATGTACTCAACCAGCCCCAAACACAACCAAATGTACTCAACCAGCCCCAAACACAACCAAAGAAGGACCACAACAAAAACAAATTACAACCGCATGAATAACCAACTTAATCATCATAAAACCCATAAAAAAATTCAATTTTCACAATAACCCAAATCAATTAAGTCCAAAACAGCCATAAACATTTTCAGATTATCAATGGATAACATGCAATCTCAAAACATGCAATTTAACATTATCAATATTCTTATAATGGACTAATTAACAATATGCATTATCAAAACACAAATTAGTCTATTTATCATGATTTAATACTCAACATGCAAGCTGAAAACAAGCAATTAGACATGTTAATCACATAATCAACTATATAAGACTGAGTTTAGCAGATACCACTTGGGGAAGCCTATTATATGCATGCAACAATATATCAAACATTTCACGACTCATGGAATGCACCTCTTCATCATCACTAACAGACCCAACTCCTTCAAAACTGTCCGCAACCACCCAACCAAGTAGATGACCCATATAATCATCAAAGATCAGAAAAGTAAGGTTATTACACGGGAAAGCATCACCTTTCATGAGGTTAACACCATCAGTGGTAGGTGATGGTGGACATGAAGAAGAAGAAGGGACAAGATCAGACTGACGGACAGGAGAACCACCAAGATCAGACAAAATAGGAACTGACCCACCAAGATCAGACGGAATAGGAACAGACCCACCAAGATCAGACGGAGTAGGAACAAACCCACCAAGATCACACGGAGTAGGAACAAACGCACCAAGATCAGACGGAGGAGGAACAAACCCACCAAGATCAGACGGAGGAGGAGTAAGGGGAACACCCAAATCAGACGCCGGAGGAGGATAACCACCCAACTCAGATGGACGAGGAGGGGAACCACCCAAATCACACGAACGAGGAGGAGAACCACCCAAATCACCGAGATCTGACTGGGAAGAGTATGTATCTTGGACATAGCTCCATAGCTCGTAATCAACAACTTCTGGGTCACACATGGTCATAAAACGACGAAAGAAAAGGGATGGATGATTTAGTTACATAGAGAGGCGGATGATTTGTTCATGTGAGGGAGAGTTTAGATCTAGGTTTTTTAAGTGAATCTCAGATGCTTAGAGAGAGAGAGGCGGGTGGAATAGGAGAAAGAAAATGAAGGATGTGAAATGAGGGGAGAATGAGAGATGTGGGTTTAAAAAAGGGTGGGAAAGATTAGGTTTATTTTAGGGTTATGTTAGGGTTAAACTGGGTTAGTGGGCTACTAATGAGGCTGGTAAGTCAGAGAACTCATGTGACTCGTGGGCCAGTGTAGTGGCATTTGTGTTATTTGACTGATTTCATCAGGACACCCTTGTCCACATTTTTTGCCCAAAAAGGAAACTTTCAAAGTGTAAAGAATAGGTGAAAACATCCGTTTTAGGAAAGTGTAAAGATTTGGTAAAAACGGACGGAGTACATAACAACTATAACGAGGATATATTTTTTACAATTGCACTAATTACAGTTTAATACAAGTTATAATATAAAATTATGATCTAATACAAATTGTAAAATTAGAGCCTTAGTTATCAAGATGCAAGATTAAGTTAGGTTTTTCATCAACAATACTCACCCATGCTTGTTGCCTACTAAGAGCTATGGTTGGACCACCAGTTTGATATAAAAAGAGAAGGGAATAAAGGTGTGACACCTCATGAGAATGGTGTCCCACATCGCTAGATGGTGTGTGAATTGGAGAGTTTATAAGAGGTAGCACCCACTACCATATCAACAAGGCCTTCCTCTTTTGGGCTTAAGCTAGTGTGGAATGGATGACTAACGAGAGAGGAAGAAATATCAATAAAGGGAGTGTGGAAGAAAAGAGGGGGGGTTAAAGGAGGGGAAATGGAAAAGGGAATCAAAACTGGAGAGTAAAGAAGGTGACAAAATTTAGGGGGATAAGCAATAGAAATAAGTTGGAAAAGAGGTAAAGTTCATCCTTACAAGGCACAATTGCAAGAAGTGGACCGAAAGTCCAACTAACCTAACGTCCAAGTTTAGTTGGTAGTAGTTTGCAAAAAAAAAAAAGTGCTTAAAAGGTAGTGTTTAACAAAAATATGTTATAAAAGGTAGCAGTATAAAAATTTACGAAATTTTAGGTAGTGTTCGACGAAAAATTATAATCATTATGCAAGGAAACTTATCTCTATAGCCAAGCTCAAACCGAAGCACGTTCCAAAAAATCGCTTCGCCCTATGAAAAACCCACCTTGAGTTACTCCTAAACGCATCACGATGACAAGCATTAACTAGTGACTTTTTGTTCAAAACTACCATATAGAGCATCAACTAGCTCTAGAAATAACCAAACCAAGCTGCCCCCATGGACACAAGAGTAGGCATCATGGTATGCAATGGGCAGTGGTAGATGGAGGATTATTTGATAACATATGCACCCTAATATTTATGGAATATAAACTATAAATAAAGCATAAATAAAGTCGTTACAAAGCTTGGTTTGAACTTGAACCCTGCAAGTTTTAGTCACAACACACAAGTAAGCGCTGACACCAAATGAGCTAGGTAGAACAACTGATACTTTTCCTAACTTAATGCATGATACTTTGTCAAACTGTTTATCCACTTGCTCATGCTGGTTAAAGCGTGGCTTCGCCACTAGCACTGGGGCTATTTTTGCGAAATAAAATGTCTTGGTGGGATATTGGGATGGACTTCGTGACTTTTATGTGTTTAGTGACGCTTTTCTCAAGAAACAGGCTTGATCGCTTGTCTGTGATGATTTTTGGCAGGGTGATGAAGGCTAAGTACTACTCGAAGTCGACGACTTCTTAGATGCTTATCTTAGGTTATGTGGGAGCTACTCTTGGCGGAGTATATGGAGCATCAAGCCTTATTCTGTGAAGGCATGGTTTTGAGAGTGGTTATGGTGATATAATTCAGGTTTATAAGGATCCTTGGGTTATTGGAATATAAGGAAGATTCATCTTATCTCCTCAAATAATCAAACTAGAACTTATACTAAGATAAGTATTCTCTTAAAAAAATTGCACTCTCTTCTTTTTCTGAGAAAACCCCAACTACCAAAAACTTTGGGGCTACCATCAAGAGATCTATTCATGGTAACCCCCCAAAACTCTCTTCTTCATAGTATTTTTATCCATAAAGATCACCATGATAATGGTGATCATAGTCTTCCCTCATGTTCACCGTGTAGGGGTTTGTGGGTACCTCCATATTATACATGGGTGGTTGTTTAGTTTAGTTGGTTTATTAAGTTAGTGTAGCGATTTGTTGACAATGCTCTATGGATTTGCATTGGGTATCATCACATCTTCAATCTGGCAAACCGGATTTATTTCTTCCTCTTTCAAGCCGCGGTGATCAATCATTGAGGGGCTCCCTTGCATTTCGTTGTATGAAGAATCATCACAGACTTAGCCAAGGGTATGCTGAAGCGTTATATCTACCTTTCAAGATTCTGAGACTTTTGAAGAATATCGTATTTTTAGTCTCGTTAGTTTTTTTTATCTCTTGATCCTCGTTGTAGATGTGGGATGGCCTATTATTAATGAACTTATTTTTCTTTTAAAAAAAATCTTATCTCCTCAACGAGCTTCTATGCCGATTTCAAGAGTTAGTGACCACAATAAGAAGCAGTGGAACGAGTCCCCATTGAGTAGCTATTTGACGAACATGATAAAGATCTAATTTATAGCATTCCTCTCAATGAAAGGAAGACATCCTAACACGAGCGTCTTTGAATGACAAACTCTACATTGTTAGGTCAACATATATTTTTTGTAAGTAAATTCAACTTAGACGAATTCAGTTTTTTCTCAACAAATATTTACAATGTGACGTTACTTCTAAGGTATATTACCGTATGTAGGGATTATGCTCCAATATTTTCCCTACAAGAAGTCTCCTTAAGTATAGGAATTTGACTGAGGGAAGTTTGAGTCCAGTGTGTGAGGAGGAGGAGACTCTCGTGACACCCACATACAATGTAGGTCATGTGTAAAGGATGCGTGGGTTTATTATTTTGGTCAAGATAAGTGGGACAACTTCTCAGATATATCTCTTAGTTGGAAGGATTCATTGAGTTAGGTTCGAAGGTGTGTCACTAGTTACTTGCTTTTCAACACTTGGTTTCGACATAACATATATAAAGGTTTTTGAAGACAAAGAGGAGTTGGTGGAAGTGATTTTGAGTATGGCTCTAAAACTTGCTTGTGATCATAAGGTATTAAGGCAGAAATTAGGTTATGGTGTGTCGTCAAAGGTCTCAGGGTTCTATAACAGTTAATGTCTACCTTCATAAACAACAATGAAGATCAATTTTGATGCTCGATCATGTATAAAGAGATGGTTGGGTTGATTTGGGGCTGGTTTGTCCGGATGAGCTGGGGAAAAGTACAAGTTTTAGCAGCTTATGAAGATTTAAAGCTAAGTGGTCTCCTCAAGTAGCGAAGTGTGGAGAAGCTCTTTTGGTCTAAGGGTCTTAAAACGATATGGTCTTGATCATGCTATTTTAGACTCGGATGATTTGTGCCTTTTTTTTATTGTATTCATAAATCGATATTTTGTTTTAGTGGGTTTAATGTGGTCTTGGAGGACATTAGTCTTTTACGTAATTCTTTTAGAGTTTTGGAGTGGTCCCATATCAAGAGGGAGGACAACGAGGTTGCTCATCTTATTGTCAAGGTAGTGTCTTTGAAATAGACATGTGATATGAGAGATTTTGTCCTATAATGGTCTCTTCTCATTTATTGATGGACAAGTTATCTATATAAGATTTTACTTTATTCTTTAAAAAAAAATTCTCCTTACATGGAAACATTATCCCGACTGACATATTCCATGGAAGTAGAATTTAAGCCAATTCATGTCAACAGTAAGAGATTCGTTATGCACAATCTCAATTCCTCATAAAATGTTGATAGCCCTCTTTCGGCTTAGATTACCTTTCCTATCCAAACGATATCCACATTGGAAATAAATCTTCAGCCACTCGGTATCATGATATGGAATGTTCAGGGAGTGGCTAGCAGAGACTTCCTTATAACTCTGAAGGAAATTATTCTCATTTATGATCCAAAGATCCGATCATCAGTTGAAACTCATATGAGAAAAACTAGGCGGACATGATTCGTAAAGAGACACGATATGATAGTCTTTTTCGTGTTGAGGCCCAAGGCTTTAGTGTGTAATAACAACAAGAATTATCAAATTTTCATATAGGGAGATAGCTAGTTCTCTCATATCTCTTTTTTAAAAGATTACTTTATCAAAGTTACAAGTTATAGTATGTGCGAATTAAATGTCCAAGCTCACAATTATATTAGTTGGGCGCCTAGCTAAGGTGGTTTGGGAAGGGTGGGGTAACTGATTGATGGTTGAGGAGTAGTAGAGGAGTTATCATCTAATAGTTGGGTATGGTAGCGGTGAGACTAACCGTTCATTCAAACAACTTTATTGTTGGAACTTGTATAATTTTATGAAAATTTGATCAAGCAAACAATTAAAACCATAATTTGAAAATTGGGGAGTCCGGGAGTGGGAGTGAGAGTGAGAGTGGTCGGAGGCAGGTGTCTAGAGATGTCCCAAAGAGAGAAAATAGGAAGAGATAGAGGGAATGAGGGAAGAAAACGAAAGAAAAAGTGAGGTTTTTGTGTCTTTGAGGATGAACATGAGGGTAGTTTAATATTTTTACTAATTAAAAACTTAACCCCGTCAGTTTTGGACTATTGGCATCAACAAAGTCAACACTTTCGATCATTGCGGTATATATCTGTAGTTGAGGTTAATTTTGTTTGTTCAGCCATAGTTGGGACTCATATCAAGTTTTCCTTCCAATATATAATTGATCCAAACCAATTGTCACCCAATCTTTAATTATGTGTGTTCTAATTATCAAACCAACGACTAACCCCAATCCAACTTGACCACACAATTTGCTAATGAGTCTAATACTCATACTATCCTCTATCTATTCTCAACCTGAATTTCCATTCCACACAACACTAGGCATATGTTAAACGGGATGAGGACCATAAGTCGTGACCCGTCCTTTCTAAAATTGGATCAAACTCGGACATTAATTTAATAGACTTTTAAAAGGTCAGGTTTGGTCATTTGCAGGTAAAAAAAAAAATCTTGTTTTAACGCTTCCCCTTGTAATCACTTTTAAGTTTTCACTCTTAAGAGTTCCTAAGTGTCTTGTACATGATCACTTCAGTATTATTTGACATCAATCCTGACCCATCCCGACCTCCATATAAATCGGCCCGACCCATAGACACGTCCCCACAACACTTTGGCCTCCTTAGTTAGCCATTACACTTGTTTCACCAACTCAAAGTTACTACATATTTTTTTTTGGTATATACTACCTCCGTCCCAATAGAATGACGCCATATGATTTTGGCACAAATATTAAGAAAAAGGCATTTTTAGGGTAAAAGAGTCTAAAATCTCATCACATGAGTGGGTTACAACTCACAACACAAAAAGAAAGGGCATTTATGTGACGAAAGTGTCAAAATCTTACCAAATAAGGAAATTGGGTTATTCTAACGGGACACCCTAAAAAAGAATATGAGGCTATACTATTGGGACGTAAGGAGTAAGATCTATCAATACTCTAAGGAAACCATTTAAGAATTCAAGCTCCAAACAAGTCAGACTCTCCAAACTATTAGACCAACCTTACTTCAGAAATTATACCATGCTATCAGGAGCATGTGCTCCTGTTTGCACAGAAAAATTATAGCCTGTAATAATAAAATTGAAGGGACAATAATAAACTGGAACAAGATTTATATTATTTGATTTGGGTGTTAGAGTTTTTGTGGGTCTCTTGATTCCATCTTCAAGGGAGATTTGGGTATGTTTATGGCAAAGGTCTTATCGACTTGACCATTGTTTTCGTGGAGAAGGGAGGTGATGGTGCATAGGGCTTACTCCATCTAACCTACAGAGTTTGGTGTTAGGGAGGTACATGGCCTTAGTGGCTTAGTATGTGACTCCCCTTTTAACCCTAGGATGGTCTCCTATTTATAGGATTACATATGGCTTGGTGAAAAAGAAACTAATATTCTCTAATATATTACAATATCACCATATATTTTTCAATTGGCAATAATCTAAATATCTAGAGATATTCTACCATAATTTAAACACCATATTTTAATAAAATTTCAGTGTCTACAACTCTCACTCGAATTTCTTGTACCTTTTGTCGTTTTTCTTGTACCTTTTCAAATTAGGTACAACAAAAACGCTAAAAGGTACAATAATTTTACAATGGGAGCACATCTATACTATTATCTTAAACACTTAAAAATCTCTATATCTAGGACACGTGGCGCCTATTTATTAGAGTCATAAGGTGGAAAAAACAAACTCCTATTGAAACTTATGTAGGATGGTAACCCAAAGGATATCATCTTCATTAGAGACCCTTCAGCTTCTATAGCATCCATGGTTCAATAATGTTCTAAATTAACTATTAATTGATTAAACTCATTGATTATCTATTTATGAATTCAATAAAACTCCTACAATTTGACTATTG